>NEWO01001722.1:0-10688 GCA_003013225.1 Phalaenopsis aphrodite
AAATTATGGGGTCAGTTTGACTCCATATTTTTCAAAACTAAATTTTTTAACGTCCTTCCGAAGCGGGCAACGAGATTTCAATTTCGATGACCGACAGCTTCTTACGGGCAAACCCCACACCAAAAATAGTGCCGACATGTACTTTACAGTATAATGTTAAAAACTTATTTATAAGCATTTACAACTTCCCTGTGGAATTGATATCTAGGACTTTATTAAAGCCCTTTATTACTTGATTGATATGTATGCTTGCATTATTTTTAAAGGGACTTTGGTAGTTTAAAGATTTTTAAAAGATAAAATAATTTTAACTAAAGTTATTTTGTTGGGATTATTTTGCTTATTTTTTGTTGTATCTGTCGTGTGTATTTTGTAATATTGACAAAATATTTACAAAATTAACACACTAAATCCACCCGAATCGGATGGCTCCTAAGATAAAGACACTAAGAGGAAAAGAATCCTATGATGGTGCCAAATTCTTCAGTGTAAATGCACAAATTTGTTACAACAAATTTCCTTCTTTGACAATGTTTATTGAGGAGCAAAGTTTTTATCATCCTGGAGGAGCTTTAGTGAATGTTGTTGTGGCACGTCAATGGGAGAGTTTATGTTACTTTGCTGTTGTTGGCGATATCCCTGTGGTTAGAGAATTTTATGCGAATTTACCTGAGGCAGATAATGACGAAGTGTTTTTTCAAAGAAGTGGAGCAGAGGTTACTACTGAGAGGAAAAATGTGATATATGGTCTGCCACCTCAGATTGATTGTTTCTATTTAGAATTCATTCCATCTAAGGAAGAGCTAGATTAGATCATGGCATATTTGATGGATGATCATGGAGCCTGGAATGGTCAAAATGATTGAAAGGTAAATTTTTCTAATTCTAAACACAATGCCACTTCAATGGCAAGGCATTATTTTATTTTTACTCACCTCCTTTCTTTGAATCATTTAGGTGAAGTGACTAAAGAAAGAGCTATTTTAAAGTACTGCATTCAAGAAAGAAAACCTATAGATGTGGGTGCTCTTATTTATGATGTTATTAATTCTTCTGCAAAAGCTAGTACGACTTCATGTCTCTGATTTTCATATTTAATATTTACTCGTTGCAAAGACTTTAAGGTTAAGTTTGAACATTGGGAAGAGTATTTGAAGCCACTTAAGCAAATTAGGAAGGCTATATGGACGACCTAAAGATGTAGTTCAAGCTGCACCTTCAGCTTCCACTTCTAGGCCTTCTACTTCTAAACCTTGTACATCTACTGCTTTTGAGCCTCCATCTAGATTCTGGAATATGTTGAGTGAAAGATATTTGGAACACCAGAATGATATGTTCTTTATTCAGTGTGGTATGAAGTATATGGAAAACAAGTTTGATCATATGGCAGCTTTTGTTAGAAGTAAGAGTGATATTCTCTTTGATTCTGATGATGAAGAGGAGGAAGAAGAGAATTAGGTTTGTTTCTTATTTTGTAGAAGTTATTATTTCTAGATTTATCTTATGTTGAACTGTTTATGTATGTTTTATTGCTCTGTACTTTTATTTTCATTGTTATTTTTGTTACACTTTTTCTTAGAGCTGGATATGTGTTAGAGTGGTTCTTTTACATTGCAAATTTTCATGATATATCTGTTTTTAATTTAAATTATCTACTACTTAGCATGTTTTTTTTTTAATTTACCTCTACTTTTCTCTAGCTTAGAAGTTTATTTTTTTCTCTTTCTTCAAGCTTTTTATAAACTTATCTAAACTGATTTAAAATTTAAGTTTGGGGGAAGGGAGAAAATTTTTAAAACTAAACCATATTTGTCATAAGTAAAATATATTTACAAAAATTATTTTAATATAACTTGTGGTATGTTGAGATTGCTTGAGATAACTAAGTTTTTTTTTTATATAAATTATTTAGTAAACTTAAGTAATTTTTTTTAATAATAAGATTAATTCTAGATTTCAGATATTTAGTATAAGAGTATAGCTTTTTTTTCTTATATAAAATAAAGAAAATTGTAATTTTGGAAATGTTTAAGATCTTGAATTTTTATTTGAAAACAAAGAATTGAGTCTTTATGAAATATCTTTTTCAAGTCTAATACTCATTTATCAAGTAAGGAAATGTGAAAAGGTTTTAACTTTAAGAAGAAGATCGTGAAGTTCAAAATCATTAAAGACTATCCATATATAATAAACCTCACATAACATAAAAAAAAAGAAAAAGAAATGAAAAGCAAAAAGAAAATAAATGTGAGAAGATGCTTGAGGAGATGCCTAATCAAAAATTGGTTTCATTTAATTAATCTTAATGAAAAAGACTTAATTACATTTCTAAACTTATTTAAGAAGTATTAGCGTCCTTACTAGTAAAGTTCTCAAGATATTCTTTTTCACATAATTTTTCTATGTATCTTTAATATGAAAAATTACAATTATTCTTAAAATAAAAAAATTAAAATTCTTAAACTTCACTACTAAATATTTTTACATTCTAGTTTTAACCTACTTTCTTAAGAATTTTTCTAAAAGTTTCACTATTGCATTTATGAAACAAAAACTATAGAAATCTTCAGATAAAACTCACTTACATAAGTTATATTTTTTATATATATAGAAAGGTTACTTGAGGACAAGTAACATATAAGTTTGGGGGAATTGATCCACCTTAAAATTACTTATTTTTAATGCATATTTAATGTTCAATTTTTTAGGATATTATGCTTTGATGAAATGTATTTTTATGTTTTGGTTGTAGGTATAAGAAAAAGAGTTTAAGAGAAAAAAGAAGCAAAAATACATCAAAAAGGTGCAAAAATTGACTAAATAGAAGAAAAGTTCCAAACCTCCTAAATTGGCACCTAGGAGCCAGATACAGAACTTGGTAGGTGCTTAGGCGTGATGGTCAGGAGCCTAGCCACCACGGTTAATTTGTAGAAGATTCTTCTAATGAGATCAAATTTTGAATAGATGTTTGAAGCAATCCTTGGTCATTTTAGAAGCTCTATAAATATGGATTAACTCTAAAGGGCTAGGGGGTCGGATATATAGAGTCTTATAGTGTGAGTGTGTTAAGTGTGTGAGAAGTTCTCTTTGTGAGTCTTTAATATTTATGGAGTTTGTGAGTCTTGTAAGTGTTGTTGAAGTCAGAGAAGTCAGACAACTTCAAAGGACTGCTTGGGGAACATTCCAAATAAATATTTGTATTTTTGTCCATATTTTTTGTACTTTGGAATGGAGTTTTATAAATATTTCTTTTTTATTATCCACATGCTTTGTGAGTAGTTTTCTATTCTTTCTCCTTGCAATATGAAGTAATTAAGTATATGATTTTTTATTTTCTTAGAACTTCTTTTATTCCAAAAAATTGTGATCATATTTTTACCGGTCCTTCATTTACTTTACAAATTGACCACTTGTATTGTTAAAACCTGTTGAGAAACTTATAGGCCTAAAAGGGCTAAGATTTCTTGACTTGTAAGTATCACATTCTAACTTGGAAAGAATAGTCACAATCATCTAAAGGGGAGTGCAAATAAATAGGGAAAAAAGCTTTGTTAGGCATAGAATTAATGTTTCTAGAGTGACATGCTAGATTCTTTTATCAATTTAGTCTAAAGATTGGAACTAAGGGTCACAAGTAGATCCTATAGATAAAGCATAGTGGGTAATCTAGGAGTAAGAGACTAGAACGTACCCAGCACTACTATACATGCTGACACCAACTTTAGATTAGTCAATGTTTTGTGCTCAATTATAAAGAAAGTAAAGAAATAGGTATGCTCTCATTTGTCAAAATATCACATTTATGTTTCTAAATAAATTTTGAAATCCTTCCTTATTTATGAATTATTGGCAAGGAGAAAGTCTCTTTATATATATTTTTAAGTCATTACATTTACTTTTATTTGCATATTATAGAATTTAGTAAACTTAATTTTATATTTAGATAGTTGTTTAAATCTTAAGTAAAGTTTTCTTAAAGTCAAAGATCTTGTATTTCATCTTATTGTTTAACTATTTTTGGCTTCCTCGTAGGATCGATATTGGGGTTTTTAAATAAAACTCTATATTATTTGAAACGATACCTAAAATTTTATAGTACCCCACATGAGAAAGCTATTTATTTAATTATTTTACATTTGTTCTCACTAGTCGCTAAATAAAATTTTAGTCAAGTTTTTGGCATATTAAGGAGCATAAATATCTGTGTAATTTCGGGTCAGGTCACCTTTCTAGTATGACATGAATCCTCACTTTATCTTTAGGCTATTGCATAGTCATGTTGTGCAATTTAAGCCCTAACTTAATTTAGGCTCCGTCTTTGTCGTTTGTTACAACATAAACCCTCTTATCTTTCAAGTCGTTTGTATGACCGCGTCATGTAATTGTAAGCCCAAAATAAGAAAATTGGCAGAATGAAAAAAATAATAATATTTCCTCAAAATGGAAGCCAAACCATAGGATAGCTTGGGAAACCACTTAGGTTCTCCTCAGGATCTGTGGAAACCTCTACTTCTGTTTCTTTGGAGTACATAATAAATGTTCCAAAGTGGAGTTTTTACCATTTGATACTCCTTTGTCCAGCCTTGAAAGTCCCAAACTTTAAGATTCTTGGAGATAATATTTTCTGATTTAAATTGAGAGTTTTCTTGGGCACCCTCGATCATTTAAGATGTAATTCACCATAAGGGCTTGCTCTTATAGGAAACTTTATAAGCCAACTTAAAATAAACATTGTCTAGTCTTTTATATTAGATAGGAGAAATTTTTTGATCAACATAAATGGTTTTACAGACTAAAATGATTGTCATAAGTTCTTTAGTTTATTTAATCGAGCATCATTAGCAAATAATGTGTCTATTCCTCAACATAGATGCATCACTTGCGATGTTGTGCTCGCTTATTTAAGCTATGACATATATCGTATCGGTATAGTCACATATTTTCAAATTTAAAAATTATTTTCCAAAACTATATAATATTAAATAAAAAATGTACTTTCCAAAAAAGGTGACCAACACAATCCTAACAATTTTATTATTGAAGGCTTATACTTGCATAATACCCAGTTATGCAAATAGCCTAGGAAGATAGGAGGATTTATATCGTACTAAACTATGACCACAGATTCCTCAAAAAAGTTAGGGCTTATATTACACATCATCATTGTATGAAGGTCTAACAATGAGGTGAGAATTTATGTTACACCAGATAGACAACCTTGAAGTCCTATGGATTGGTTATTTAATTATAAGTAATGGTTTAGTTGAAGTAGATCATATTATAGTCTTGTTTCATTGGTGGAAGTCCTTCGTAGTTCATTTGCATCCTCATCGCACTACCCACAAAGTTTGCGCGGGGCTTCATATTGTAACGATTATTGATGCACCAAAAATATATGCATTTTTAGACCTATATTTTATACTTATTTTTTGTTATATTGCATTTTAAAGGAAGTTATTTTTCATGTTTTATTGCATCTTGATGATTTTTAGCACGTAAAGCAAAAAGTAAGCATAAAGGATGGAATTTGGAGTCAAAATGACGTTTTGGAGAGAAATACTTAGTGTTGACGATGTCAGCATGGACGCCAACAGTGCTAGCATGAAGGAAGGAGTCTAGAACACCAAGGCACCAACGAAACCAGACTGGGCCCCGACGGTGCCATTTGACAGTGAGCACAAATTAATTTTGGGCCACTAGTGCCTACGACACCATCATGGGTGTCGATAGTGCTGAAATTGGTGCATGGCAAAATTCTAGAAGATTTGGTAAATTTAGATATATTTTGAAGAGTTAATTGATACACCTCTTGGAAAACTGACATTATGCTCTATTTAAAGTGGAAATTATTTAATAAAAAGAGTCTGCTAGTGTGCCATTGAGTTTTCTTTGTTGTGTTATTGTGTGTATTGTTGAGTGTTGTGAGTCTAAGTGTGGTTTCTCCTAAGAGTTGTTGGAGAGGGAGAGAAATGAGAGATTTCTTCTTCCCCACATCTTTGAAGAGAGAATAAAGAGTCTTATAAAGAGAGAAAGAGTCCAAGAGGAGTTATGAGGGATTTGTTTTGAGAAAGAGTTGAAGAGAAGTGGTGTTTGTTAATTATTGTTGTATAAACTTTCTCTTATTTATGAAATTTGTATTTTTTTGTATCTTTCTCATGAGTTCTAAGTATTTTTCTTTGTCTTTCTCCCTACTCTGAGATATGGTGAAATGAAGAGATAATGTGGATGTGCAAATTTTAAATTATAAAATAAATTGTGATGATTTTTTCACTCTGTTCTTAATTTACTTTTAGATTTATTCAATTGAAATGTTAACATCTGTTGTGAAATATATTATCCGCAAAATGGAGTATGAGTTTCATAATAAAGTAAGAATCACATTCGACTCCGTGAAGGAGTGTTTCATTCATGGAATTGAGTGCAAATAAATAGGGAAATATATATTATTGAGGGAAGAATTGGAGATTCTATGGTGACAGACTAAAATCCCCAATTTAGTCTTAGTGTTTAAGAACTAAAGCAAGAGTTAGCCTTCAGGGAAAGGGAAGTAGGAGCTCTGGAGTGAGAGCCAGTATCCTCCCAGCCTAACTACAGATTTAGAGACTAAACCTAAGATTAGCAAACAATTATCTATAACACTTGACTGAGGGTAGACAATTAAAATTTCTCCTATTTGGCACAAGACATATTAAAACCATTTATCTCTCTCATTAACTAAAAAATCATTGTAGTGGGAAAGATATTTTCTCATATTTGATAACTTCATTACAAAAATATAGTTTGGTAGTTATTACTTAGCATTTCTTTACAGTTTGGTAGTAGTTGTTAATTTAGTTCTCATAGCATCCAAAATAATTGAAATTAGTGTAGTATATTTTCTTTATTATTATGAATTTCTTGATTCAAATTTCCATTAAGAATTTACACCTTCCTTGTGGGATCGATATTTAGGGCTAAAATAGAAAGTCCTGTATTACTTGATAATGATACGTATACTTGCATATAATGCCAACATAAATTGCTTCAATTTCTTATTCATAAATAACAAATCAAGTTTTTGGCATCACTGCAAAGCGAAGTCAACTTTATTAACCTTACACATCTATACTTTTGGGATCAAGTTTTTGATGCAGTTGTCAGGGAAGGTAATGATAAATTAAATAGATTTGGTAAATTAGAAAATTTAGCGATAAAGTAAATAAAATAAATTTAAAAAAAATTTAAAATCTTTTTTTTTTTAATTTAAAAGTACTTCTAAGAATTTTTTTGCTCATTATATTTGTTTGTGCGTAGTATTATATCTGAAGGTTTAGTGCCTTACGATTCAGAATTAGAATGTCCTACTCGAAAAGTTCAAAAAAATAAAAAAAAATAATAAATTTGAACAAAATGGTTAATAATTTTGATAATCAAATAAATGAAATTTGACAAAGACCTTTAGAAGAATATGTTAGTTCTACTGCAGATGAACTTCACTTGACTATTCAAAATCCTGATGTTGCTGCTATGATGTTGTTGCTAATTCATTTAACTTAAACCTATTATTATCCAAACGGTACAAAATAATAAGTTTGGAGGAATAGCTAATGAAGATCCTAACTTACATCTTGCTAGTTTTCTTGAAATATGTGCTACTTTAAATATGATGGAGTGTCTGATGATGTTGTCAGGCTTAGACTTCTTCCTTCTTCATTAAGGTACAAAGCTAAAGCTTGGTTAAATTCATTAGCACCTAGATCTATCAGAGCTTAAGGAGAAATATCACAAAGATTTTTAGCTAAATAATTTTCACCCTCCGAAACTGCTAAGGTTAGAAATGATATTACATCTTTTTGTCAGCTCGAAGGGGAATCAATATGTGAAGCTTGGGAAAGATTTAAGGATCTCCTTATGAGATGTTCACATCATTATTTACCAGATTGGTTAATAATTCAAACATTTTACAATGGAGTCGGATCACTTAAATCTATTATAGATGCTGCTACAGGTGGATTATTAATGTCAAAACCTTTTGGTGAAGCATATTATATAATAGAGGAGATGGATACTAATAATTTTCAATGGCCTTCTGAACAGGTAGATCCAATAAGAGTAGCTAGCACTCTAAATTCTAATGCAATAATTATTTTGGCATCTCAAATTTTCATTATATTAAAGAAGATTGATCAAATTGGAGTGAACTATTCTCGAATGCAACTAGTGTTAGAGGAAAATTCACTAGGATAGATAATTGATACTCAATCATCTAATGAAACTACGAATGTAATAAAAAATAGAAATAATAATCTGTATTCAAATTATTATAATCCTGGATAGAAAAATCACCATAATCTTAGTTGGAATAATTATAACAATTCAGTGAACCCCTCAGAAAATTCAAATAACCAAGGGAATCCTAACAATAGACCTTATTATCCTCCTGGATTTAACAATAACTCACGAGTTAAGAAAAACAAGTTGACTATGGAAGAAGTGATGTTGAACTTATGAAATCAAATACAAAATCAAGGAGTTACAATTAAGACATATTGCTACTGCACTTAGTAACAGACCTTCAGGAATTCTTCCTAGCACTGTTAAAGTTAATCCAAAAGATAAGAAAAAGGAGTAAATTAAAGCTATTCAATTACGAAGTGGAAAGAAGTGGAGACAAAAATCAAAAAAGAAACTAAAGTTGTGAAGGAGAAGGTGGAAATCGAAAGCGGCAATGATAAAAATAAACCAATAAAATTTTCTTTAGAAAAACTACCTTCGTTTCCTCAATGATTAAAGTAGAAGAATAAAGATAAAAAATTTACAAAATTTTTTGAAATCCTTAAAATGTTCACGATAAATATTCCTTTCATTAAGGCTTTGGAACAAATGTCAAGTTATGTGAAATTTATGAAGGATATACTAAACAAGAAGAGGAAGTTTGTAGACCGTTGCACTCAAGTAGAGTGTAGCACAATTATTCAGAAAAAGCTTCCTAAAACGTTAAAAGATCTTGGTAGTTTTATTATACCTTGTGCGATTGGAGAGAATTTTTTTGGAAAAGCCTTATGTGATCTAGGAGCTAGTACTAATCTTATGCCTCTATCAATTTTTAAGCATTTAGATTTAGGAGAGAGGTCCCCTAATACTATAACTCTTCAGTTAGTTGATCAATCAATAACTTATCCTAAAGGAGTTATAGAATATGTATGAGTGAAAGCGGATAATTTTTTTTTCCTGTAGAATTTATTGTATTAGATATGGAGGAAGATAAAAAGATTCCTATTATTTTGGGGAGACCATTCCTTGCAACAAAGAGAGCTGTGAAAGATGTGCAAAAAATAGAATTAATAATGAGAGTCAATGATCAGGAAGTAACATTTAATATAGCAAAAGCTATAAAATATCTTGCGATAGAAATAGATAATGAATGTTTTAGAATGGAAGTTACAGATTATCTAAGTAATGAGTGATTTAAGGGAAAATTTGAAGAAAAACTAAGGTGAGAAGAGAATTATGAGAATGAGAATGAAATAAAAAATGAGAATTTAGATTATGTTCAGGACAAATTTGAAATTTTAGACCTTTTGTAAAATGATAATAAAAATCTTATTCTTTCAAGTATTAAACCACCTGAACTTGACCTGAAAGTATTACCTGCCCATTTTAAATATATATTTTTAAGAGATTCATCTACATTTTTTGTTATTATATCTTTTAATTTAACTGAAATTCAGGAGCAAAATTAGAAGAAATGTTGAAAAGATATAAGAAGGCCTTTGGATGGACTTTAGCTGATATTAAAGGAATCGGTCCTTCAATTTGTATGCACAAAATTCTATTGGATGAACAATATGAACCTAAAGCTGTTCCTCAGAGGAGATTAAACCCAATAATGAAAGTAGTTATTAAAAAGGAAATCTTAAAATTTTTAGAAGTTGGAATTATATATCCTATTTCAAACAGTACTTGGGTAAGTCTGATTCACTGTGTTCCAAAGAAAGGAGGAGTGATAGTTGAAGTAAATGAGAAAAATGAATTAATTCCAACAGGACAAGTTACTGGCTGACGAATTTGTATAAACTAGAGAAAATGAAATGTAGCCACCAAGAAAAACCATTTTTCTTTGTCATTTCTAGACCAAATGTTGGATAGATTCTCTAGTCAAATATATTACTGCTTTCTAGATGGATATACCGAGTATCATCAAATTTTGATTGCTTTTGAGAATCAAGAAAAAACAACATTTACAATCCCTTACAGAACATTTGTTTTTCGTAGAATTTCTTTTGGATTATGTAACGCACCTGCGACATTTCAAATATGTATGATATTAATTTTTTGTAATTTAATTGAATGTGGAATGGAAGTATTTATGGATCATTTTTCTGTATTTGGAACTTCATTTGATTTATGATTAAATAGTTTAGAAAATTTTCTGGAACTTAATACTAAATTGAGAAAAATGTCAATTTATGTTTGCAGGAGGAGTTGTATTTGGGCATAACTTTCTGAAAATGGCAAGGAAGTACATCCAGCAAGAAATCCAGTTGTCGTGAAATTATTGCCTTCTACTACGATTAGAGGGGTAAGAAGTTTTCTAGGACATGCTGGTTTCTACAGGCGTTATATAATTTTTTTTTCAAAAATTACTAAGTCATTATGTCAACTTTTAGAAAAGGATACAAAATTTAATTTTAATGAGTAATGCATAA
>NEWO01001722.1:11931-23906 GCA_003013225.1 Phalaenopsis aphrodite
TGGAAGACCAGGGCTAATCATGGCCACAAACAAAGTCCCAGCATTCATTTTTGCACTCTTAGGTAAGGAATTTGGAGTTTGTCCCTCTGAGTTAATAAATGGAGAAGGGGGGAGAGGATTGTGGAGACCTCAGGATGTTCAGCATTTGCACCCTCCATAGCAGGAAATTTGCAGGTCTGTTAGCTTCCCTATACACAAATGAGAAATGAATCTTACTTTCAAGGCTAAGCTTTTTAATTCTATGAATCCATTGATTAATATGCCAAGGGGAAGACATCTTAATGTTCAGCAGCTCCACCAGCAGGGAGGAGTCCACCTCAGCAACAATCCGCTGCCACTTATTCTCCTTAGCAAAATTTAATGCCCAATATAGAGCAGCAGCTTCAGTGTCCAAGGCATCTTCAGCAATATAAGGGGCCTTATAGAAAAGCAATGTATGCCCTTTGTGATCTCTAAAAATTCCCCCAAAACCTGCTCTCTTGTTTGTGTAGCTTCCATCAGTATTGATTTTAATGAAATGGTAAGGAGGTCTCTCCCAACTAACCTTAATGATCTTAATATTATAAGCACCCATAGAAGGTATGGTCTGCAGGATCTTGGGGAACTTCCTTCAATTTATCAGCTTATTTAGGTAAGACAAGCAGTGAGTCATCACCCTTATAGTACTGGCCTCCCTCTCCTCATGTTTGGCCATGTTCCTAGCCATCAAGATGAACCAAGCAACAATGAAGGAGATTGGCATGAGGTTAGTCTCTCTCCAATCTTTAATACAATCTATAATGTTATCCCAACCAATATTTATCAGGTTAATATTTATTTGGGATGTCAATCTGTTCCAAACCTCCTTAGCAAATTTGCACCTGAAGAATAAGTGATCCCTTGAATCCTGGTCAAGCTTGCATATATGGCATCTAGAAGGCCCTTTCAGGCCTTCTAGTTTCAGGATATGATTAGTAGGAAGAAGATTATTAAGAGCTCTCCAAGAAAAGAGCAGCATGGAAGGGGTAAGGTGTTTTTGGCAAGAAGAAACATTCCACTGGCAGGTGTCCCAGCTGTACAAATTATTCTAGATATGTTTTGAGATACTAACCCTGGTCCTGTTCATCAAGTTAAGTTGATCCTTGTTATTTCTGTCAAATTGGATAGCAAAAAAGGAGTTGACAGACTGATCCTTCAGTAAACTCTTCAAAAAGTCCTCAGACCAAACATTACCATCTCAACAGTTCTTGACCAGTAAATCCACCTCCTTTTCATCCTACAAAGGTTCCAAATATTCAGTAGGACAACAGTTGTCTTTCCAAAAATTAATTTCCCCTTGGCTCAGCTGCCATCTTAGCAGCTTTTCAATGTCTGCTCTGGCCTTAAGCATCTGAACCCAAATTCTGGAGTCACTCACCTTCCTAGTGACCTCCCCAGGGTGATCAAATTTACAGTATTTGGCCTGCATAAAATTGGCCCATAAGCTTTCATTTTGTTTGAATTTAATCCAAAGCTTACACAGACTGATGTGTTGCATCTGGTGCAAACCTTTAAATCCCAAGCCACCAGCCTCCCATGGTTTAGCCACTTTTTGCCAGCTTGCCCAAGCCACTTATTTCCTGTTCCCAGCCCACAGAAACCTATTGAAAGTTCTTTCTAGCATCAAAGAGGTACTTCTTTTCATTGTAGCCACTTGGAGAACATACAAAGGGATAGTGGTAAGAATTCTCTTAAGGAGGGTGATCCTACCACCATTAGACAAATAGGAGTTAGACCACCCCTGAAGAGTAGAGGTTATCTTATCAATAACCTCATCAAATTGAATCAATTTTGTTCTTCCTCTTGTTAGGCGAATCCCCAAATATTTGAAAGGTAGGCTCAAGCTAGAGAAACCAGTGTAAGTGTGCATCCATTGCTTGGTTGGTAGAGAAGCTCTTTTACTTATCAGAATCTCACATTTGTCCTTGTTTACCTTTAGACCAGACACCTGTTGGAAGTGTTGAAGGCACTCCATAATGTACTTTGTAGCAGACTTAGAAGCCTTAGTAAACATCAGAATGTCATCTGCTTAGCTCAGATGGCTGATATCCATCTTAGCTCTGTTGTGATAATTGTTGAAACTTTTTCTATTCTCCTTGCAATCAATCAGTCTAGAGTAGTCCAAGACTAGGATAAAAATGGTGGGGGATAAAGGGTCCCCTTGCTTGAGCACTCTAGTAGCGTTAAAGAATCCATTAGCTTTATCATTTATAAAAATTGAGCTTATGTTATCCTCAAGCCATCTTTTAATAATCTGACAACACTCTCTGGAAAAACCCCTAGCCTCCAAGCATTCAATAATGAAATCCCAGTTCACCATGTCATAAGCCCTCTTAAAATTAAGCTTAAAAATGGCATTTCCCCCTCTGCATGGTTTCTCCAAATCTTGTAGAAGTTCTTGAGTTAGGAGGATGTTATCCCCAATTCTTCTGCCTTTCACAAAAGTAGCTTGGTTAGTGCTGACAAGTTGAGGTAAAATTGGTTTGAGTCTGTGTACAATAATTATACTTATAGTCTTGCTTATAACATTGTTTAAACTCAGGGTTCTATAATGAATCCAACTGTCTTTAATAGAGGTATTTGGAATGAAAACAATAGTAGAAGCACTAAAATAGTTTGGTAGGGATTTTCCTTTGAAAAAGTGTTGGATAGCTTTGATCACCTCCACCTTGATAACATCCCATGCTTTCTTGTAGAAGTCTGCAGTGAACCCATCAGGTCCAGCAGATTTAGAGCTATCTATGGAATTCAAGGCTATTTTAATCTCCTCCTCATCAGGAATATCATTCAAATGAAGATTGGCAGTGAACTGCTTGCTGTCAGCAAACAAATTTCTATCAATGTGCACTCTTTCACTGTTGGTCCCATTCAATAGGTTGTGGCAATGCTGCATAACACTTTCAGCAATTTCCTCCTCCTGCTTGAACCAAATACCATTCTGGTCCTTGATAGAGTGTATAGTGTTACATTTTCTCTAGTATTTAATGCAAGCATGGTAGAATTTAGTGTTTCTATCTCATTCAGTAAATTTGGTATTGGTAGCCTTTTGTTGTAGGAATTGTTCCTGCCACTGAATAGCATTTAAGAGTCTCTCGTTTGCCTCAAGAAGAATAGCCTCATCAATCCTCCCTTTTCTATGCTCCTCCTCCATATCAATTACCTCCTTTTTAACCTTATCTACAATCAGCACGAGGTCTCCAAAAGTATTTCAGCTCCACTATTTAAGGGCTTTGGCCACCTTCTTTTGATTAATCCACAGGTTGATGAAGGGGTCAGGATGAAGGTCATTCTTCCAATGTTCTTTAATAATATTCATGAAGTTCAAATGTTTAGACCACACATTCAGATATCTGAAAGAGCTTTTTTGGCTAGTCACCTTGTTCCATATAGTGATCAGTAGAGGCCTGTGGTCTGAACCAGCTAGGCTTAAGTGAGTGATGGATGTTTGCAAAAACTTTTGGATGCAATTATCATTGCCAAACACTCTATCCAACCTTTCTCACATGTCTTTCCTTCTCCAAGTAAAGGTAGGACCACTGAACCCCAGATCAAATAATCCAGTTTTTTGGATATTATCATTAAAGAATGATATCATGGTGGGGTTGGGAGGTCTGCCTCCCTTCCTCTCAGCAGGAGAGGAAATGCAATTAAAGTCTCCTCCCACCAGTCAGGGCTTATCAATTAAACCTTGGATGAGCAGCAGAGATTCCCACAGATCAATTCTAGCCACTTTAGAGCTACCTGCATAGACAAAATAAGCAAAAACCTCCATGTACACAAAGCTGAGATTCATATGTAAGATTTTGGTATGGTTAAGTAAGACAGAGCACTTCATTTCTTTCCTACAAAAAACCCAAATTTTGTTGCTGATATTAGTGAACAGATTGAAGCCAGGGAAGACTTTGGCAATTTTCAAAGTGTTGAGATGAACCATAGGTTTCAAAATGGCTATGCACCAAAATTTATGTTTTTTATTTAGATATTTGAGTCTTTTTAAGGACAAGGGGCAGGCAATCCCCCTTATGTTCCAGCACAGCAAGTTGATCATGGGTAGGGAGAGAAGAATAACGTTGGGACATGAACCTAGTCCTCCCTCTAGTTTTGTTAGAGCCTATTTTTATCTGATTGATATGAACCTTCAAACTTTGAAGCTCCTTTCCTTTTCCATGGTCTTGTCCTTCTGATTTGTAGTTCTTTTTCTTCTTAGTTTTCTGAATTTGCCAATCTGACTCCAGTTCTTTGTTCATTGCTTCTACCAATTTCTATCTGGGGAATCCACCACTAAATCCACCACATGGTTCTTTAAATTTTTGGTAGATAAGGAAGCAAGCATCACCTCTCCCACTGTCTCAACTTTTGATTGGATCTCCAATTTCTTATCCTTTGTAGATATCTGATCAGCAACAGTGCTAACAATACCAACTGTCCCTGCCACAAAGGAGAGATCCTGTTGGATGAGAGACTATAATAGGACCCATGGGTGGTGGCTGGTTCCACTGGTGCTCTACTAGGGTTTCGACATAATGGATCTAGATGTTGCTATAGAGGACCAAATCTCAGCTACCTCATCAAGTTCAACTAGTTTTCTCTTCTCTCATCACTGGTGTTTGCAAGTTCTGAATTTCTCTAACTCTTTATCTCTTCCCAGTTTTTTGGCTTTTTCAAATTTTACTGTTCCATTGCTTAGCCCCACTGTTTCTGCTCTTTGTTTGTCTGGTTTCCTGAGTTGTTCTCTCTACCGTGTGGGTTGTCTGTTACTTGGATTTCTCTCTACTATTTTGTCTTTATTGTGCCTCTTTGTTGTTCTACTCCTTCATTTAATAGTTTAATTCAACAGCTCATTGTTAGTTCTACAGCATTGACCCCTTTTTTGCTAGTTGCTGCAATGGGAATCTTTCAGTGATGACTGACCCTAATACAATTGATTTTTCCACAAATTTTTAGTGGGCCAAGGCTACCTTTACTGACATTGTTGGGAAAGGATATGATAAAGTTTAGAATCCTGATGATTTGGTTTTTCCCCAAGAGTATCATGAGGGCAATGACCCTCTCTTCAAGCCTATATGTAAGAAGAGTGGGAAATTGGCTATCTACTTTACTGAGGAGGACCTAAATGGTCTTACTGAATGTTATAAGTTCACCTTAATTGGTAAATTTCAACTTGGCCACCCAAAAATGGAAACTCTGAGAAGATATTTTGATGGACTGAAATTCAAAGGGGCCTGGAAAGTAGGCTTACTTGATGGAAGACATATTCTCATCAACCTTACAAGGGAAAAAGACTATGCTAGAATCTTTTCTAAACAATCTATTTTGATTGAAGGAATCTCAATGAAATTACTAAAGTGGACTCCAGATTTTGACCCCATTAAAGAACCTCCCATTGTCCCCATTTGGTTTAAGTTACCTGGACTTAAACTAAATTATTTCAACCACAAGGTTCTCTTCAACATTGGTAAAGCCTTGGGAAGACCTCTGAAGTTGGATGCCCCCACTTTCAACTTATCCAGACCCTCAGTAGCTAGAATTCTGATTGAAAGAAATATCACTCTACCAGTTGTGGAGGAAATTTGGCTAGGCATTGAGCATAGTGGTTA
This sequence comes from Phalaenopsis aphrodite, assembly GCA_003013225.1. Classification (NCBI taxonomy): domain Eukaryota; kingdom Viridiplantae; phylum Streptophyta; class Magnoliopsida; order Asparagales; family Orchidaceae; genus Phalaenopsis; species Phalaenopsis aphrodite. The sequence continues at coordinate 17,547 of NEWO01001722.1, forward strand.
TTGGCAGAACATTATAGCTGAACAAAGACCTTATTATTGCCATCACTGCAAAATGTTTGGTCATACTGATGAGAAGTGCTTTAGACTTCATCCCAACCTCAGAAGAAAACTTCCTAGAACTAATTTAGAGGATTAGCACATCAGATAAATGGTACTGCACTTGTCTTTTGTATTGCCAGAGACAAGGACTTAGGAAGATTCTATATTAGAGTTGGCTGAATTACCTCAAGATATGGGAAAAGAGGTTGTAGAACCAGATAACTCTCTTCAAAATGTTCTTAAACCCTTGTCTGAACAACTTCACCTTATACATGAATCTACCCAAGTTGAACAGATAAATGGTACTGCACTTCCAACTCTCTCTGTTGATCAAGGGAAAACAGCTACTGAGATATCAGAGGAAGACCCTTTGCTTGTGAAATTACCTAAAGATCTAGAAGAAGGTTGGCAAATCCAGAAAACAAAAAAGAAGAAATTGCCTTTGGAACTAAATAACCTACTCCATTCTTCTTCTTCTTTGGAGGAAGCCCCCCCCTCTCTCTTCTAGTACTGTTAGAACTAGGAGAAGAGGAAAATCCACCTCTATGGGTTAATGAATCAAATCTGTTGGAATGTTAGGGGATTAGCACATCCTAAATCCCTTAATCAAATTCTGGCTCTTAATAGGATGTATAAACCTTGGATTATTGCTATTCTTGAACCTATGATTACTAAACATGCCAAAAGAATTGTAAGGAAGTTTCCTGGTTTTCAGCTTATTGTCAACACTAACAGTAAAATATCGCTCTTTTGCAGACAAGAAATTCAATGCACTGTCCTTAAAGAGAGAACTCAATTTATCCATTTGGAGATTAATTTAAATTACCATAATGTTTTTGCTACCTTCATTTATGATGGATGTACATCCATTGCTAGACAGGAACTTTGGCAACAGTTACAAGATTTAGCTATTCTATAAGGGACTTCTGGATAGTTGGGGGAGACTTCAACCGTCTTTCTTCACCTAGTGAAAAGAAGGGTGGGAGATCTCTTGATATCAATTTAATGAACAATTTCAATGATAATATTCAGTCTGCTGGACTTTTTGATTTGGGTTTTATTGACCCTAAGTACACTTGGAGAAGGGGGAAGATTTGGGAGAGGCTGGATAGAGTTTTGGTGAATGATTTTTGGTTGAAGGATTTCCTGCATACTTCTGTCCAACATTTGGCTATGAGTGATCATAGACCCTTACTTATTAAGATCTCTTCCAACAATTCTAAAAGTAAAGCAAAGTTCAGATATTTCAATATGTGGTCCATGCATGAGGATTTTCTCAATCAAGTATCAATGGCTTGGACCGATATTCATCATCACATCCCTGGTATAAAGCTCTGGCTTTTACATAAAAAAGTCAGCAAACACCTTTCTAATTGGAATTTGGAGGTGGTTGGGAACATTGATAAGAAAGTCCTTGAGGCTGAACAGAAGGTATTACAATTAGAATAGCTCATGTCCTCTAGTATAGGGTCTAAAATGGATCTTCAGTCTGCAAATGAACATCTATTGGATGCAATCAACATGCAGAAGGCTTTCTATGCTTAGAAGGACAACAAAATGAAATTTTTTGAGGGGGACAGAAATTCTAAATATTATCATGCTTGCATCAACTACAAGAGGATATGCAACACAATTCACAAAATCCTTTCTCAGGAGGGTCACTGGATTACTACTGCTAAGGGCATAGCTGATAATGTTGTTCAATATTTTCAAAATATTTTCAAACAAGCTCCTACCTCTCAAACTCCCATAATGCATACCTTGTTTGATAAGGAAGGGGAGTTCACCAAAAGCTTTTCTCTCACTGATAGTCCAGATGAAAAGGAAATATGGGAAGCTCTCAACTCCATTGACAGCATAAAAGTAGCTGGACCTGATGGGTTCACAGCAGATTTTTATAAAAAGGCCTAGCTGATTGTGAAGGGTGAGGTCATTGCTACTTTCCAAAGTTTTTTATTGGGGGCTGATCTCCCTCTCATCTACTATTACTTTGGTTCCAAAGGAAAATACTCCTCGCAAATGGGAAAATTTCAGACCCATTAGCCTCACTTCTATTATATCCAAGATAATAAGAAAAGTTCTGGTCCATAGATTACAACCTCACTTAAATTAGCTTATATGCAGGAATCAGGCAGCCTTCATCAAGGATAGAAGTATTGTTGATAATGTGCTCTTGGCTTAAGAGTTGGTACTGGATTTAGATAGAATCACTAGAGGAGGTAACTTAATTCTCAAATTGGATATCAAAAAGTCATATGACACAATCAGTTGAAGGTTTATTTAACAAGTTCTCATTGCTAGAGGTTTCTCCCCTTCCTTTATCTCTCTAACAAACAGATGGTTGACTAATAATTTCCATTCCATCTTCATCAATGGAACCTCCCATGTATTTTTCAGTGCATCTAGAGGTATCAAATAAGGTGACCCCCTTTCCCTTTCCATTTTTATTTTGGTTTTTGACTACTTATCTAGAATCTTGAATGAGTTGGCTACCAGGAAACCCCACTCCAGTTATAGCCATAGATCTTCCACCTTAATCAATCATTTAGCTTTTGCTGATGACATCATTATTTTTTCAAAAGCCTCCAAATCTACTGTTAAATTATTCATGCAAAGCTTGGAGAGCTTTCAAGAGGCATCTGGTATGAAATTAAATAAGCAGAAGTGCATCTCCATCTTCAGCAAGCAATGCAAAAGTGAGCTAAATACCTGGGTTTCTGATTTCACTGGCTTTAGTAATAGTCATCGCCCTGTGAAATATCTTGGGGTAATTCTTATCAAAGGAAGAACAAAAAACTCTCAGTTTGATCACATTTTAGAAAAGATTCAAAGCAAGCTTCAAGCATGGGAGAATTCTTTTTTATCCAATGGGGGTAGGATAACACTTCTAAAAAGTGTTTTATCTGTTATTCCCCCATATCTACTGCAAATGAATATTTTGAAAAAGTCAACTCAAAGATTATTAGAAGGAATTTTTAATAGATTTCTATGGGCTGGTCAAAGGAAGCAAAAACACTGGACTAAATGGGTTAAGGTATGTAAACATTTTATGGAAGGTGGGTTAGGCTTCAAGTCCTTCCCCCAAATTATGCATACTAACCTCTACAAACTCTGGATCAAATTCACATCTCAGTCCTCACTTTGGACTGAATTCTTAAGGGGAAAATATTGCAAGCATCAATGACCAAAGGAAAATATGTTGAGATTTTCATACCTCTTTTATACTGTTTTTAATGATATTGCACTTTAAAGAAAGGTATTTTTGATGTTTTTTTTGCAGGAATGATGAATTAAGGTCAATGGAGCAAAACGATGCAAAAAGGAGTGAATTTGGAGCAAAAAGGACCAAAATGTGGAGAATTGCACTAGGGCGCCGAAGGCTCCATCGAGGCTGCCGACGTCGAGCTTTTCCCGAGGCTAGAGGACAAATTCTCCAGAAGGCCGCCGACGGCGCCATCGAGGCTGCCGACGGTGGGATCGACGGTTATGTGGCATGTATAATGGATAAGGCCGAATTTTGGAGGGCTGCAAAAGCTACTCTTGGGAAAACTCATCCACATCTTTAAAGAGAACATTTTGGCCAAAAATGAGGGGACTTTTGGAGTCCTGGAGGTTAGAAAGGATCCATTAGTGCGTAGAAAGCTTACTAGAGCGTATAACTGTGAGAAATTCTTCAAGAAATTGTAAGAGTGGAGGGAAAGTGAGAGATTTACTCCTCCTTGCTACTTCGAAGAGGAATTATGTGTGATGTAAAAAAAGGAAGAGATTCAGAGGAACTTCATGGAGTGTTCTTGTGGAGAAATTTAGAGAAAAGTTATTTACTTGTTATAGTTTGTATGACTTTAATTTTATATATGAATTCCAAGTTGTGTTGTGCTTTCCCCATGAGTTCTGAGTAGTTTTCTCTGTCTTTCTCCTTTTCTCGAGATTTGTGAAATGGTGATTTGAATTGGTGAAGCCATGAAAATGTTTAAGAAATTGTGATGATCTTTTCACTTCGATCTTAATTTACTTTCAATCTGGCCAATTGAATTGTTAAAATATGTTGAGTTTTACAACTAAAGTGAAGATTACATCCAAGATTCAGGGAGGTCAAAGCCCTTAGAAGTTGGGTGCAAATAAATAGGGAAATATTACTATCGGGCGTAGAATTGGAGATTTTAGAGTGACAAACTAAAATCTCTAATTCAGTCCTATCGTTTGGGTGCTAATGTGTAGATGTTAGCCCTCAGGTGAGGGGAACGTGGGAGTTCCGAAGTGAGAGCCGGTATCCTCCCAGCCTAGCCGCAGAATCAGTAACCAAGCATAGGACTAGTCAATGTTCTTTATGCCTGGACCAAAGGGTAAAGAATAGGTATTCTCCTATTTGGCACAATATAAATTGAACTAATTCATTTTATCCATTCACTATAATTTCTTGCCAAGGAGAAGGATGCATTCTTATATATTGAATATCACAATAAAACGTTATTTTCTATAATTAGTTATTATCCAAATTATCTACTTATTTCAATTTCCTATTAGTGACAGATAAGCAACTTGAACGTCGTTGTAGTTGAAGTATTACTTTTTTATTAAATCATAGTCCATAGTATTATATTTCTCCCTATGCGATTGATATCTAGGACTCCATTAGAGCCCTATATTACTTGAGCGATACGTATACTTGCGTTGACAAATTCGACTTTAACATTATAGAATATTATATTAATACATCTTTATTAAATCAAACATATATATATATATATATATAAAGTCACAGTCAAATTTTTGGTATCATTGCTGGAATTTAAATCTTCTAGTTGCGTCATCAAATTCTTGTAATTGTTGATTTACAAAAAAGGTCGGTCAGTCAACACCCTACCCATGTATCTGTGGGTTTGGGGGAGACTCCCATTTGGAAAAAGATGTTGCTGATTAGGGAGGAAGCTGAAAAAATGTATGTCTGGGAGATTGGTGAGGGATTTGTTAACATATGGTGGGATAATTGGTCTTTGGAAGGCAATCTTCTGAATGATCAAATTGCTTCAGCCTCTCCAAAGATTGTCAAGGACCTTTGGGATCATGATAAGTGGAATCTTACTCCTATTCTTCCTTTTTGCAGCCCTTTTCAAATCTCCAATATTCTGATACTCTCTGTTAATCCTGGGCAAAAGGACAGAATTGCTATAAAAAAGAACTTACTTTCTTCTCACCCTCCCCAATATGTGGTGTATTGGGGTCAAAAAATTTGGAATAAATTTCTCACTCCCTCCATGTCATTTTTAATATGGAGACTCTTCTTAAAATTGATTCCCGTTGATGATAAATTGAAATTGAAAGGACTAAGGGGTCCCTCTATATGTTTTTTCTGTCTTACTGAGGAGGAAACAATTGCCCACCAATTTTTAGCCTGCCCCTGGGTGCAGGATGTTTGGTCTATTGTGAATGGAAAATTGAAAGTCCCAACTATGAATCTAACATGGGAGGTATTATATAATTGCTGGTCAGAGTGGAGGGGAATCAATCTTCAAGACATCCCCAACATTGTGGCTTGGTTTGTTTTGATGGCTAGAAACCATTTGAAGTATGAAACTTCTCCTATAGAGCCAATAAAGGTGGGTCTAAACTTTATTGTCTTTATACAAAAACTGATTAAATTTAAAGGTTTTGAAGTTGTGTTGGAGCTGAGCCCATCTTTTAGTCCTTTCATTACCAAAGTCTTGAAAATTTGTTTGTCTCTACCAAAGTATGGATGGATAAAAGTTAACATGGATGGTAGTTATAAATCTCAGTCTACTGGTATTGGTGGTGTCTTCAGGAATCATGAGGTGAGGTGCATCTTGTTCTTCCAATCTTCTGTTAAATCTTTGGATTCCCTTGAAGTTGAATGTCAAGCTATTTTTTGGGCCCTTAACTTAGCCAGATCTTGCCACTTCAACCATCTATGGGTTAAATCTGACTCTTTGATGCTTATTAACATTATAAAAGGCTCCTATAACACTCCATGGAACTTAATAAGCTAGATTTCTGGGATTCATCAATTGCTGAAGAACTACCCTATAAAAATCTCCCATATCCACAGAGAAGGTAATAGACTCTCCAATTGGCTAGCTAGAAGGAGTCTCTATGCTGAAGAATCTATGGTGAGCAGAAGGATCCCTCCCTCACTAGATTTCCTCTTATCCAGTGATTTGTTGCCTCTTCCTTATATCAGATAGCTCCTTTTTGTTGTTTTGAGAGGTTGCCTCCTTTTATAGGCTCTCTTTCTTTTCCTTTCTCTTTATAACAGGTTTACTTTAATTTTAATGAATTGGAGCTTGGCTCCTTACTTTATATATA
>NEWO01001723.1:0-19063 GCA_003013225.1 Phalaenopsis aphrodite
AACAAATAAACTAAGAAATATATGACATTTGTTTTGTCTACGAAACCATTTTATTTACCGACAAATTCCCTTATTTAATATGAAGAATTAAATAGGGTTTATCTTAAGCTGGGTTCAGAAAAGCTTCCTATAAGGGCAAACCCCTATAGTTAATTACATCTTAAATAACCAAAGTCACTTAAGTAAACTCTCAATAAAAATCAGGAAATGTTATAATCAAAGAGGTCAAATGATAGGACTCTTCAACGAGATCGGACAAAGAGGTGTGAAAGGGGAATAGTTTAAATTTGGAACATTTTGTTGTAGAGTCCGAAGGAGGAAGAACTAGGGGAAGTCATAGATCCGAGGGAGAACCTCACTGACTTCCTGATCTATCCTATTATTTGGCTTGATTTTGAAGAGAAATTGTTTAAATGTTTTATTTTGCCAATTTTTACTTGTTTAGGGCTTACATTCAACTGAAACGATCACACAAAAAGTATGGAAGATGTGAGAGTTTAGGTTGTGACGAACGACAACCTCGGAATCCTAAGATAAGTTAGCGTTTATATTGTATAGCAGGGCCATACAAAGGCCTAAAGATAAGTTGAGGATTTATGTTGCATAAGCAAACAACCTCGAAATTCTACGGCTTGTTAATTAGATCTAAGAAAAGATGTGTTGTTGTAGATCCTCCTGCTATTAAAGATAGCAATGTGTCCACAATGCTAACTTCAAGCTCCTCGTCATGACGATTTTAAGTTTTTTAATGTGTCAAGTTATGATGTCAAATCAGATGTTCATATAATTATTATTCTTTAAATATTATGGGGCATATTAAAATTGATTAGAGCGACACCTTTTAGGATCTTATGGTTCCCTTGTTTTAGTACCACTATTTTCTATTAGATTCACTTAGTCCAAATGAATTTACTAAACTCAACAATGAGTTCCATACTTTCATTTAGACCATGAGAAATCTCGTTATCAACCGTAGGTTACCTCCTCCGAGGGATTCCCGAATATCTGACAGAGACGTTTTAATTTAATTGCAATTGTTATTTTGTGATGTTTGTGATTAAATTTTAAGTTATTTTTTATTTTGAATATTGTGGGGGTGAGTTTTATCAAGGTAATTACAAAAATTATTTTTATATTTTTAATAGACCTCTCTGAATTCAGAAAACTCACAGAATCATGTTTTGTATTTTTGTAGGTTTTAATTTATTTAATATAAATATCTTAATGGGAAAATATGAAAATTTTGTTTTTAAGCTTTTGAAATTTATATTTTAACTCTAAAAAATTAGGAAAATTTTCTTAATGAATTCTAAGTGATCAAGGGACATTTTCACTCATTTTGAAACATTTTTTGAATTTTTAAAAATTTTGATTTTTTAATTCAAAATACATTTTAAAAATCAAATATTTTAAAAAAAATTGATTTTATTTTAATTAAATGCCCCTGGTCACAAGGAACTTAGAGAACCAATTTTTCATAATTTTTCTAGGCTTATTTAATTTAATATAATTATTTTTCTTACAAAAATATAAGGTTTCCTTAAAAATTTATTTTAATGCTTAGACAAAGTTAAATAATTTTGATATTTTTATAGTGAGTAAATATGATTTTTATGGGCAGTAGGGAAGTAATTTTGTCAATTTTTGATAAGTTTATAATTTTCATAAATTAATATAAAGTATATGTAGTTAATTAAGTATAGGAATGTACAAGATGATTTAAAACATCACAATATTTTTCTTAGACTTTTCTGACCACAGAAAACCTACTAAAATTATTCCCATAATTTTTCAAGTGATATTTTTATTTATATAATTAAAATAAGCCAAAATAGGCACCCCAACTTGAAAATTAGGGTTAGAGACATACAAATGTCCTCTGACTTCGAGAAAGTAAGAGAATATCTCCTTTGTGAGGAGGAACAAACCCCAAAAAATTCAAGCCATAGTGAAATATTTTAAGCCATGGAGAATTAAAATACCACAGAGGGTATTTAATTAATTAAAAATAATATATTTGAAAAATAATTTTTATTTTTGGTCCACATTATTTTCCTCTGTTCACTGAGCAAGTGAATTTTTTACTTTTTTATGATTTTTTTAGAGAAAGATATACATTTTTGAAGTTTAGGCATTTAAAATAATTCAAAAATCCCTTTTTTTCTATTTATCTAGCGTGGTGCCAACTCATCATACGGCGGCTCCGGACACACACGCAACGCGCTCACTTTTGATGTGCTTTCAACCTTAGCGTTCTACGCGGCCCGCCTTCTTGCACTGAGAGTTGATCTGACTTGATCTCCTCCATTGATAAAATAAATGCACGATCGGACAGCTCATCGTGATCGTCCCAAAGTGACTTAACCAGTAAGCCATTCACACTAAAACCTTAAGATCTCGAGCTAGACTAAACTAAATTGCATGGTGTTTATTTCTAATTCTTTATCTACTTAAGGCCAACACATCTATATGGTTAATCAAGTATGAAATAAAGCCATTAAAAATGGAGAATCAAAATAAGGTCGGATTAGGGATGAGGTTCATTACCTTTGTCTGAGAGGGGAGGCCTCAATCAGATGGTTGCGGTAGCTTTGATTGGACCCAACGAACCTCCAGATGAAGTCTCAAGCCTTGGGGAATTGTCTAGGTACGATATCTATCATGCTCGATTTCAGGTGTTGATCTAGAGTTAGGTTAAAAGCTGTTTGACAGGGAGCTTTTATGGGAAATCATTTTTTTTCATTGTGGAGATGGTGTGTGTAGATTTAATTAAAGTTTGGTGCACTGCGCAGGTGCGCAGAGATCAATCCTTGTTTTAAGGAAAATTTCAGTAGAGAAATTGGCACCAAGGGGTGGCTATCAGTGGCTGAGAGCTAGGAGATTGCACTTAGGATGGTTTGGGGAAGCTTTGGTGAGCTTTTGGTAGAGTTTCCTTACGATTTGAAGCACTTTCTTCTTTGGTCATGGAGAGGTCCATTTAAAGCCATGGTTGTCTGGTAGAGCTCAGGGCCAATGAGAGCGAGCCAAGTCATAGAGGTTCAATTTTGGGTTTTGGCCACTTGGGGCTCCCTTGCGGTGGCTGTTTTCTATGTCTGAGGAGGTGGCTGGCCAGCGTTTAGTCACTTTTTGCCTTAGGGAGGCCAGGGGAGAGTTAATTATGATTAACTCCTAAGGATAAGTGATGATTGAAAACTATTTTAAAATAAGGCCTAAATATGGTTAAGATCCCTTAAATCAAGGGACCATTGGTCCATGGATCACTTTGGTGGTTTAGGTGTGTTTAGCCTGGTCCATAGGGTGTATTTGGTGGCTGTGGTGTCATTTATTTGGTGGCTTAGACATGGTAAAGTTAATTTTTGTGCATGGGTTCAACTTGGGTCCAAATGGCTAAAAGTTGGGTTTAGGCTAGGCTAGTCATGATTTTGAGCTCAATTGATTGATCAACATTGTGTAGATGATTGTCATGAATATTTTTAGTGAAGGATTGAAATGATTTTGAGTTCAATTGGAAGCTCAATTTGAGGATTTTGAGATTTTGGTCAATTTGAGCATGTTGGATTAGACTTGGGCCTAAGTTGGGATAAGGTTGAGCTAAGTCCAAATTGATGGTTTAAAACGGTCTATTTGAATGTGTTGAGAAGTTTTCAACATAAATTGGGTGTCAATTTTGGGGTTAGGTCATTCAATTTGGTAAAGTTTTGAGACATAGCCAAATTGGGAAAAATTTAGGCATTTTTGGATTTAGGTTAAAATTAAGTAAAATTGAGGCTTGGATAAGGACAATTTAAGGTCCAAATTGATGTGTAGGATTGTTATGAAGAGTTTGGGATTCAAATTGGGGCAAATTGAGTATGTTATGGGGTTCAATTAGGTGAGATTAGGTCATAAGACCAAAATTAGGGGTTTTTATTTGGATGAAAATTGAGCTCAAAGCATGGGCAAATTAGGCTTGGATTTCATTTGGATTGATCAAATGAAAGGTGAATTTGAGTTTAGATTTGAAATTTAGGGAAATTGGGTCTCAATTGATGGACATTTCAGATGAATTTGGGGAAATTGAGCCTATTAAGGAAATTTGGGGGTTTTAGTAAAAATGATCAAAGTGATTATATTGCGTTCAATTGGAGGGTCCAAATTAGTTTTGGAGACATTTGAAGTGATTTTGGAGGTTTTGGGAAATTTTGGGGCTCCAAGGGTATTTTTGTAATTTTAGCAATTTTGGGGGTATTTTGGTAATTTTAGAATTTTTTGTGTGGTTTTTGGCAATTTAGGTATTTTGAAATAGTTTGAAATAATTTTTGGAGAAATTTGGATATTTTGGGTGAAATTGGGATTTTTGCCCATACTTGGGATTTCGAGGGCATTTAGGTAATTTGGGTGGATTTGGGGGCAAAAGGTCAAGCTGGATATTTGGGTAGAATTGAAATGCCAAGCACCATGCATGAGCTATGGACCAATGAAATCCCCATTTGGATCCTCTATGTACTGGTTTTAGCTAAACCCTAGCCTAGGGCTAGTGGGTCTAGGGTACCATCTACATGTGTCTCCCAAAACATTAAGGGATCAAAGTTAACAAGTTTGAGTCTCAGGGCTGTGAGTCGATATAGGTGATAGTGAGTGAAGTGAGTGAACTAGATCCAGACCAACACTCAGGGTCAACCCTAAAGTCAAACAGTCCTATTAGGACTCTCCTTGAGATCCTCCATACTAACCCACCTACTAAGTGCTAGACGTTAGAACAAATATGTGGAACTTCAAGTTGAGAAAGGAAGAGTTTAGAATTTCTAATGGTGAGGGATCCTTTTCTAGTTTTCTAAGAATAGTCAACAGGAAAGTCTTATGGCTAGACCTTAGGCAACTAAAGAGGGAAAACTAAACCTCAACTAATAGTGAGGTCAACAAATGGAACCCCAATATTTGGGGTATGCTGGGCAAAGCACACTGCGCATATTGGAGTTGACCGACGAGATCAAAAAAACCAACACAGAATCCTAAATAAACAGACATAGAAAGGAGTGTGAGATTGAGTGCTGGTTGTTTCCGCCGAGGAATATATCAGGTGAATATCTGATCAAAATCAATGAGTAGAAACTCTCGCTGGGGAGTGAAGTGTGGGTCTCAAATTATCAAGTTTCTAGAGTTTACAAAGGATGGGAATCAGTAGGTGCTGACCCAGAGATGGGAATTGAAATTTAGGTATCAATCCCAGAAAGGAGAGTCAGAATTTAGGTACCAACCTCATAAGATAGGAATCATAATTTAGGTACTGATCCCAAAATGATGATTGAAATTTAAGTATCAATCTCAGAAAAAGAATCAGAATTTATGTACCGACCTCAAAGGGAGGGAATTAGAATTTAGGTATTGATCCCTATATGACAGTTGAAATTTAAGGATCAATCTTAGAAATAGAGTTAGAATTTTGGAACCAAACTCGAAAGGAGGGAATAAAAATTTAGGGTCTGATTCCAAAATGAGAATTGAAATTTAAGGATCAATCTAAAAAAAAGAGTCAAAATTTAGGTACAGAACTCAAAATGAGGGAATCAAAATTTATGGACTGATTCTAAAATGAGAATTAAAACTTAAAGAACAATCTAAAAAAAAAAGAATTAGAAGTTAGAGACTGACCTCGAAAAGAGGGAATCAAAAGTTAGGGACTGATTCTAAAATGAGAATTGAAATTTAGGGATCAATCTCAAAAAGAGAATCAGAAGTTAGGGACCGACCTCAAAAGGAAGGAATCAGAAGTTAGGGACTAATTCCAAAATGAGAATTGAAATTTTGGAGTCAATCTCAAACAGAGGATCAGAAGTTAGGGATTGACCTCGAAAGGAAGGAATCAGAAGTTAGGGACTGATTCCAAAATGAGAATTGAAATTTAGGGATCAATCTCAGAAAAAGGGTCAGAAGTCAGGGACCAACTTCAAAATGAAGGAATCAGAAGTTAGGGACTGATTCCAAAATGAGAATTGAAATTTAGGGATCAATTTCACAAAGAGGATCGAAAGTTAGGGACCGACCTTGAAAGGAAGGAATCAAAAGTTAGGGGGACTGATTCTGAAATGAGAATTGAAATTTCCAAAGAGTTTGTGTTGTTGAACCCATAGATATGTGTCATGTGATACTGCTGACATTGGTGAGAAGATATATGAATTTTTGTGAGATTTAGTGCAGTCAAGGGTGATCGTGCTGCGAGAACAAAGAGTAAGAGACCTCAAAACCGAGAGAAACGACTCAACAAATTTATTTTTCATTTTTCTTGTTGTTTTTATCACGTTTAATTTTCAAAATATGTTTTTCAAAACTTAATTTTTGTTGGTTGATTGATTTTCAAAAGAGTGTTCTATTTGAACTTTATTATTAAGTTTTTATTTGTTTTGTTCTTTCTTCTTTGTTCTTTGTAGTTTAGAACCAACGTATGGTTCTATGGCACCTTATCCATCGCACAAAAGGGTAATTGAACAAACAGACAAAATTTTGAAAGAGATTTCATTAATCTGCTTGAACAAGTGTTATAGATTGAGTACAGGTCAAGGCCTCAAAAGGTACAATATGCTGAGTGCATCAAAGTACATCTAAAAATATCTCATGTTGGTTACATATCATAAGCTGAGCATATCTGGTACATATATCATCATATTTGTCGGGTAAAAATGCAGTACAAAAGGTATCCCTTGAATGTCTATTTGTGGTGGGGTGAGCTCTCGATCGAGCTAACCTACTAAACCATGCTCCAGGACAAGAGTTCCCTTTGCATGTGCTTAGAATGTAACCCTCACATAGCTCGTAAGGCAGTAGTTCTTCCAACTCCGGATCTGACTGGAATCCATATGACATTTTGCTGTCATCCATTCTTCGGAAAGTTACAGAGAACCTACAGTGTCGTACCACTGGAATGCAATGTTTGGCGTTGTCTGCTCCATTTCAATTAAGAACTAGCACTGAACCCACTGGTAGCGGAATCTCCACGGATTCTTTGAACTCACTGGGCCAATGACATCTATTTCTTTTTTGAATAAAATGTTGCTTTTACTCATGAAAGAGACAATGCAAAAAGGTCTCACAAAATCATGATGGTCTTTATGTGGGGGAATGCATTCACCTTCATTATATATATTGGTGATACAGCTGTTGGGAATGCAGTCAGCTGAAAGTATGCTCCATCGAACCATTCTCTTGATCATCCATTTTATCATTGGAGGTAGGGGGTCCACCTCAAGGGATTTCCTTGTCTGTCTTGGGTGAAATTGTAATAGCAACCACATTGTATGATGATTTTACCTTTTCCACGCATCCATTTATGTGGCTCAGAATAGGTTCTTTCCATCATAAGGCCTGCTCGATCCTTGTCTCTTAGAGCAAAGATGCAGTCAAGAATACTTCTTTTGTCGCTTTCGGAGAAGACTCTGGCATACAGCTTTAAACCTTCCAGTATATTAATGAACCTTCCTTGAACTTCTTCATAGAATTCAAATTCCCTTTTGTTCATTTTACTCATTTTGTAGTATTCTGCCATAGTGATAATCGGCGGCTGTCGAGGATGCTTCTTCATTTCAATATCGGCGGGAATCCAGGCTGGCGTGTCTCTGTATCCAGCAGAATATATGATTCCTCCATTGCGTGATCGGTGACCTGAAATCTGTCATCGGCGGACATTTACTCCTCCAGAGTATCGTAGTGTTCTAGGTTGAGAACGTTGCAGTCTAGGCATTCCACAAATGCCCATATAGCTGGTGTACGTGTGGGAATTTTGGCGTTGCATGTCAGTCAAGCTGCACGAAGATCATCTGAAACTCCTGGTTTCTCCAGCTCTGTAGGAAACTCGAACTCATCTTTTGTGGCAGGTAAGCTGGAGAAAGTCTCTCTCATATCTGGATCGTAGATTTTTCCCTCAGGAATAAGGGCAAGCAAGTTTTTTGCCTCCTATTGGCGTCTTCTTTCTTCTTGCAGGAAAGCTCTATGTTTTTGGTGGTTGGCGTTTCCACGTAGAGTTCTTTACAGTGATGCATTTAACAATCTTTCGCCATTAGTAGTGATTAGGCCTACAGTTGGTGCAGTTATCATAGATGACAGGAGACTAGTCCCCTCCATTGGATCTTATTGTACTATTACTTTCTTCCCCTTTAGTGAGGAATTCTCTTTGGTGCTTATCTTTAGCAGCGATAGTAGCCCATCTTTTTTTTAATGGCTAACCACATTCATCAGGGGACCCTCATAGTTCATGTCAATTTGACTGAGTCCATGTCGAAGTCTATGGTTTCACTCTGCGGTGCCCTTTCCTTGTTAAGTGCAAGATTCCAACCATCTTTAAAAGCAAAAATCAGCTTCTGACCTGATATTTTCTCTGCATATGACAGGAAAAACATCAGCGCGCTGAAATTTAGCAGGAATAACAACCAAACAAAGTGTTTATTAAAGAAAATCTTCAATTTATATTTGTGAGAAAATTGTTTATTTATGTGTATTTACTTTTTTTTAAATTTAGTAAAATATCAAACTTTTAAGGCAGAAAAGAGAAAATTAATGTAGCTTCAAAAGTTTTGATTTTATTTAGGTTAATATTATTACAAAATTTTGGACTCAGTCACAGACATTTGGGCAAATAAATAACCCCAGAACAATCAAAATTTCAAAAAGACAATTCCAAGTAGCGTCAAGTTGCATAGTATGTCCTCAAGTATCATCTATTAATCGACAACATGAGTCTTTCGCCTCGAAAATCCAATATCTGGTAGGCTCCTCCTGTGTAGACTTTTTCTATGACAAATGGTCCTTCCCAAGTTGGCTCAAATTTTCCACCTATCTTGCGGTGTGCAAGAATAAGCCTTTTGAGAACAAGAACAAGGTCACCAATTTTGAACGTCCTTGAGCAGACCAATTTGTCATGGGCTTGTACCATCTTTGCTTGGTAAAGCTCCAGATGTTGTTGTGCTCTTAGTCATTTTCCTTCAAGACATTCCAATTCTTCAAGTCTGAGTTTTGCAATTTCTACTCTTGTAAGTTGATTGGCGATAGTGATTCTGAGAGATGACATTTGGACTTCTAGCGGTAGTATGGCCTCGGACCCATACACGAGCATGTAAGGTGTACACTGAGTGGGAGTCCTGAACGTTGTCCGGTAGGCCCACAAAGCTTCTAGCAATTGTTATGCCAATCTCTTTTGTTTTCATCCAGTGTCTTCTTAAAAATCTATACCAATGTCTTGTTGAAGGCCTCAGCCAAGCCATTTGCCCTAAGATAGTAGATCGTAGAGTATCTCCAGTCTATCATGTGCCATTTAACAAAATTATTGATTTTTGTGCTTTTAAAGGTTGTCCCACTGTCGGAGATTATTCTGCGTAGAACTCCAAAATAGTAAACGATTTGGCTTTTGAAGAACTGAAGGACATGCTATGTTTTAATGTCTTGTAATGACACTACCTCTGCCCATTTGAAAAAGTAATCTATACCGGTAAGTATAAATCTATTTCCTTTTGAAGACGGAGGCTCTATCAGATCTATTATGTTCGTGCCCCAACACTCGAATGGCCACGAGGCAATTGTAGGGTGTAACACATTTGGAGGTTGGTGCAAGACCACCCCATGCACTTGGCACTGGTTACATCTTCTGGCTCTATCATTGCAGTCGAACATCATTGCCGACCAATAATATCTGAGTCATTTAATCTTCATTTTCATCTTTGGCTCTGACTGGTGAGCGCCACACAATTTGGCATGTGCTTCTTTGACAATATTTTGTGCTTCTGCTCTGCTCAAACATCATAGCCACATATGATCAAATGATCTCCTGTAGAGGACATCACCAGTTATAGCATATGACATAGCTCTTTTTGTGATGTGGTGTGCTGATGACTTGTCTTCAGGCAGCTTTCCAATCTACAAATATTCTATTAATGGCTTACGCCAATCATCATTGATATCAGCAATCACAATCATCATTTCTACTTCTTTTCTGGGCTTGTGTATATTTTCGAGGTCGATTCAAGACAAAACTTGTCTTCCTTGTAATGTGAGGTCATTGGAATCCTCCGGGGACACGCTAATTCTTTTGCAAGTTTTGCTAGAGCGTCGGCATGGGCATCATCTCCTCGAGGAATCCGGTAGAGTCACAATGGGAATTTTCTCGAGCAGCTTCATCGTGTACTGGTGGTATTTTGCTAACCTTGGTCTTGTATTGTCAGTGACTTGTTGGATGAAAAGTTGTGAGTCGCCATAAATGACAATATCTGTTATATCCATTGAAATTGCCAATTTTAATCCAGTGATTAAGACTTTATATTCTACTTTTTTGTTGGTACATTGCTCTATCAGGTGATAGGAGAACTTCAACATACCTTTATTTGGTGTTTAAAGATCAAATCAATCCCTGCTTTTCCCGGTATAATTGTGCATGATTCTTTGTCTCTTTTGGCTAACGAAGCTTTGTCGAAGTACATCTCCCAGCGTTGCGCACTGGAGAATTCCATTTGTAATACTTGTTCATTTGGTAACTCATCATTAAGAGGGGACCCAGTTGGATGTGAGTGTTCAGCGAGAAAGTCTGCTAAAATTAGTTCCTTGATAGCATGTAGGAACGAAAGTTATATCAAATTCTAATAAAATCATTGACCATCTTGCTAGAAGCCCAAAAAGTGTTGGTCGGGTCATCAAATATTGCAACGGATTAACTTTTGAAATTAGGGTAATCTTATGAGAAAGCATGTAATGTCTGAGTTTCTGGGCGGCGAAAATCAAAGCTAAATAATGCTTCTCAATAGGCGGATATCTTATCTCCATCAGTATTAGGTGGCGACTCAAATAGTATAGTGTGTTTTCCTTAACCTCATCATTGACTTGGGCTAAGAGCGATTCAAGAGAGTTCTCCAGGACCGCGGTATAAAGTATCAACGGTTTTCCCAGGATAGAGGCTGCCAAGACAGGAGGTGTCATTAAATATTGTTTAACATTTTCGAAAGTTCGCTGACATTTCTCTTTCTAAACAAATTTGGCGTCTTTTTTAATTAATTCCGAGAAGAGCTGACACCTTCGTGAGAGATTAGAAATAAAGTGTCTTAGATATGCCAACTTCCCTTGGAAGGAACGTAGTTGTTTCAAGGTTTTGGGAGGAGGCATTTCCAAGATAGATTTAATCTTATCCGGGTCGATCTTGATTCCCCGATGACGGGCAACGAATCCTAGAAATTTCTTTGAGGTAATGCCAATGGTTCATTTTAAAGGATTCATCTTAAGGTCATATCGTTGTAATTGTTTGAACATGATCAAATCATCCATGTAGCATTCCACTTGGTTGTGAATGAAAAAATCAAAAATCTTTGTCATAGTTCGTTGATATGTTGCTCCGACATTCTTCAACCCGAACGACATCACATGTAGCAGAAAATCCCGATAGGTGTCCTTAAGGTTGTAAATGTTGCATCTTCTGGAGCCATCTAGATTTGATTGTACCCTGATGATCCATCCATAAAGAAGCAAATTTCATGTGTCGAAGCGATGTCCACCATCCTTTCTGGTATTGACAACAAAAATTCAACCTTTCGACAGACTTTGTTCAAATCTCTGAAGTCGACACATACACGGATTTGTCTATTTTTCTTCTTAACCGATACAATGTTAGCTAACAACGCGGGAGTATTGCTCTTCTTTTACAAAGTTAGCGTGTATTAACTTCTTCACCGCAACAATGGCTTGCTGCTCTATTTTGAGGCGCATTCTTCTGGTAGCTTATTTTACTGGGGTCATATCTTTATTCACCCCGAGCTTTTGAACAACAAATTTTATTGACAGTCTTGGTATTTCATCATAAGTCCATACAAAACAATCTTTGAATTCTGTTAATAGTTTAATCAACTCTATAAATTCTTCATCATTGAGTGGAGACCTTATAAATGTAGGTCGGGGCTGTTCTTTTGTCTCGAGGTTAATTTCCTTCAATTCATCAACCATTGACTTGATTTCTTCCTCAAAATCTGGCAGGTCGTCTTCTATTAGCTGCTCAGTAGAGTGATCCTTTATATTGAGGCAATTCTCTTCCGATTTATTAGTAACAACCCTACAAAATTCTGAATCATCGATTGGTCTGACTATACCCAATCTATGACCCTCTTTCGAGTTAGGAGTTTGACTTTTAACATCCCATAATTTTTAAGAAAGTTGTAATTTATCTTTTGGCATTCATTTTGGCAAATGTCTCTGTTGGATTAACTTTTGTACACAAGGAGAAAAGTAACTAAAAGGTAATTTCTTTAATTCATTAGGATTCTCATCCAAATTTACATGATTTTCATGACTATTAGAAGTAGAAGCATGATAAAATTTCATCAGATTTGAACCAGTACTACAAAATTTCTTGACCTCTAAACTCTTCACCTTTTGACTAAGAATCAGAGTAAGGGTTTCACATAGTGGTTTATCCAATCATACATCGTATCATACTAGCTTTTCTCCACGTCTTCTAAAGATATCTCATACTGAGGTTTCTTCTATTTTTTTATCATTATTTCATCCTCAAAACTTTCTTCATCTTCAATGTTGATGGTCGACCTAGTCCATTCAACAATTAAATTGGTTCTTGCTCATCCACGTCCCCGGCCTTGACCTTGGGTGCGCTAACTAAAAGAACCCCCTGCTGAAACGGAGTTGAATGGTATTGCCATTGTAATTCTTCTAAATCTTCAACTTTATTTGCTACGATTTCACAAGAGGAGACAAGTTTCTTTGGAGGCGCGTAGTTGGCGGCATCTTCATGGATGCCAACTTCATGAACTGAAAATGGTTGTAAATCTCCCTTGATGTAATGCTCTTGTCCTTCTTTGAAATACATAATGCACTTGTGTAGAGACGATGAACCATGTTGTGTTCGTGAATCCATGGTCGACCCAGTAGAGCATTGAAAGTGGTTTCGGTGCTGATGATATGGAATGTAGCGGTTATTACTAGATCTCTAACTTTCATAAGTAATGTAATTGATCCAAGGGCTCTCTCTCACTTTCGGTTGAATCCTCTTAGCATCATTTTGTCGGTCGTAAGCTCGTGAGCTTCAATGTCCAAATAGACCAATGTTCGTAGGCTCATCATGTTGAAGGATGTTCCAGGATCTACTAAAACTCTGGACAACACAAATCTGCTGATGTTAATGGAAATATAGAGTGAATGATTGTGGTCGGCGGTTCCGAGCAACAAGTCTTCATCTGTGAAGGTTACCCTAAACTGTCTTTCAATGAGAGAACATCATCCGGGGATGTGCTGGCCAACTGGGCTAAACAGATCTCTGGGTCAAGCAAAGCTGTTACAAGAGACTCTCTCATCTCCTTTGGCAGGATTAGAGCATCGTAGATGCTGAATTTGGCCGGCAATTTTTTAAGATGAGCTAGCACATTATAATCCACTTTGCATGGTCCTTCAATTTTCTCTTGATTATGTGGTTCTTCCACTGGTGGAGGTGGATGTAGCTCTTCTCGAGTTACTTTTTTCTTTCCTTTACCTATTGGAGTTGTACTCGGGGGTAATACTCTCCTAATCCCCAAGTTCACTTCTATAATTTCTTCTTCTAGAGATACCATTGTCGAATTTTCCAGTGTTTCTTCTTTGTCAGAAAGATCTAAGTTGATGACGAGTGGTGCATCATGGCACTGGAGGATCAGTTCCTCACTCTTAGCGCTATCGTAAGCGGTGTTGTCGATGTCTTATTTGGTCTTGTTAACGAATTCATCAAACTCAAGAACGATTTAAGGATTATTTTGGGAATCGAGATCGAAGATAGATTGGTCATAATTGATCACGTTATCACTATAACAAGTTAGAACCTAGCAAAAATTATAATCATTATATTCATAAGACCTAGAAGGGATAAAAAGATAATCATACAAGGTCAATGGTTCGAGGTTTTTCTTCCCCAAATTTGAGACAAGCAATCTAGCAGAGGCAGCCTCTTACCTACCCCCGATGCTATCATTCTTAGTGGTGGTGCTCTTCTTCTTCTTTGATGATGACGGTTCTTCTGGTGAAATCTTCATCTTTGGCTTGGCAGGCTAAAGACTTTGAACAGAGGTTTTTCATGCTGTATTCTGGATCTTGTTCAATATTTTCTTGGACGATTTGCTCCAAACTGTACTCGATCCATCCTTCCAAGTATGCAGGTCAATCGGAGAGATTGGCTCAGCCGAAATCATATTTTTGGAACCTTCTCCAAGATCTTTTAAATATTCTTTCGGGATTGTTACATTCCCTTCTTTATAATTTTTCTCGAGCCAATCTTTGAAGATGAAACATTCCTCTATAGTGCGTCCAAGCAATCTGTGATATGGAGAATAATTTGGTTGATCCTTTTTGTCGACCTCTTCGGGTTTCTTTGGATCAGTAATCTAAACTCAGGCTTCTTCATCAGACTTCTTAAAATCTTGGATATCGCTTTATCTTTGAAGGAATACACTATTTTCTGTCATATTGTTAAAGATATTCTTTTATTCTTTGCCCAGTGTGATCCTCCCTAAGGTGGTCGCTGGCTGGACTGACCATACTATTATGTCTATTGTCGAGCATGTTGTGATAATGATTGATGGGAATTTTCTACATGTATCTTTATTGGTTGTTTTCCTTTATCGATCGTTGCCACTGTTCCAGACTTCTTTTCAAATACTCTGGTCGTCTTGGACTTCTCGGACATCTCATGAGAATCCAAATGTTTGACTTCCTCTTGAAGATTATTTGATTTACTGAGTAGCTTCTCGAAGGATTTAATGGTGAGTCCCTTCAGCTGAGTAGCTTCATTTTGAACAATTTTTGTATTTTTGAAAATTTTGATTTTTTAATTATTTTTAACTCAAAATGCATTTTAAAAATGAAATAATTTCAGAAAAATGGGTTTTATTTTTATTAAATGCCTCTGGTCACAAGGAGCTCATACAACCAATTTTCATAATTTTTCTAAGCTTATTTAATTTAATGTAATTATTTTTATAGACATCTACAAGGTTTCCTTAAAAATTCATTTTAGTGCTTAGACTAAGTCAAATAATTTTGATATTTTAACAGAGAGTAAATATGATTTTTATGGATAATGGGGAAGTGATTTTGTCAATATTTGATAAGTGTATAATTTACACAAATTAATATAAATTATATGCATTTAATTATTAAGTATAGAAATGTATAAGATGATTTAAAACATCGGAATATTTTTGTTAGACTTCTTTAACCACATGAAACCTACTAAAAGTGAAATAAGTCAATAGGCACCCCAACTTTAAAATTAGGGTTAGAGACAGAGATGTCCTTTGAGTTTGAAAAAATCAGAGAATATTTCCTCTGTGATGAGGAACAAACCATGAAAATTTCAAGCCATGGAGAATTAAAATACCACAGAGGGTATTAAATTAATTAATAATAATATATTTGAAAAATAATTTTTATTTTTAGTCCACATTATTCTTCTCTGTTCACTGAGCAAGCGGGTATTTTACTTTTATTTTTTATGATTTTTCAAAAGAAACATATGGATTTTTGAAGTTTAGGCATTTAAAATAATTCAAAAATCCATATTTTTCTATTTATCCAGCGCAGCGCCAACTCATCCTACGGTAACTCCGAACTCACACACTGCACGCTCCCATTCAGTGCGCTTTCCGCCTTGGCATGCCATGCGACCCGCCTTCTCGCATCGAGAGTTGATCCGACTTAATCTCCTTTATTGATGAAATAAACACGCAATCAGATGACTCTCCGTTATCATCCTCAAGTGACTTAATCCATAAGCCTTTCACACTAAAACCTTAAGATCTCGACCGAGACTCAACAAAGTTGCATGGGATTTGTTTCTAAATCTTTATCTATTCAAGACGAACATATTTATATGGTTAATCAAGTATGAAATCTAGCCATTACAAATGGAGAATCAAAATAAGCTTGGTTTAGGGTTGAGGTTCAATACCTTTGTCTGAGAGTGAAGGCCTCAATCAAATGAATGTGGTAGCTTTGATTGGACCCAACAAACCTTCAGATGAAGTCTCAAGCCTTGGTGAATTGTCTAGGTATGATTTCGGTCAAGCTCGATTTTTGTTGTTGGTCTAAAGCTAGGTTAGAGGCTGTTTGAGAGGGGGATTTTGTGGGGAATCAACTGTTTTCACTTTGGGGATGGTGTGTGCACAATTAATTGAAGTTTGGTGCACTATGGAGGTATGGAGATTTCTAACCTAGTTTTAGGGCAAATTTCATTGAAGAAATTGGCTCCAAGGAGTGGCTATCAGTGGCTGAGAACAAGGGGATTGCACTTGGGATGGTTTGGGGAAGCTCTGGTGAGATTTTGGCAGATTTTCCTTAAGGTTCCAAACACTATCTTCTTTGGCCATAGAGAGGTCCATTTAAAGACATGGCTGTCTAGTGGAGCTCAGGACTTGGATTTGGATGCTAAAGGTAGAGGGAAGGACTCTAATGGCCAATGGGAGTTAGCTAAGTCAAGGACGTTCAATTTTAAGTTTTGGCCACTTGGGGCTCACTTGGGGTGGATGTTTCCAGTAGCTGAAGAGGTGGCTTGCCAGGGTTCAGTCACTTCTTGGCTCAAGGAGGCCAGGGGAGAGTTACATATGATTAACACCTAAGGGTAAGTGATGATGGCAAATTATTTTCAAATACGGCCCAAATATGATTACGATCCCTTAAATCAATGGACCATTGGTCCATGGGTCACTTGAGTTGTTTAGGTGGGTTTAGCTTTGTCCATAGGGTGTTTTTGGTGGCTGTGGGGTCATTAATTTGGTGGCTTAGACATGGTTAAGTCAATTTTTGTGCTTGGGTTCAACTTGGGTCCGAATGGCTAAAAGTTGGGTTTAGGTTAGGCTACTCATGATTTTGAGCTCAATTAATTGATTAACATTGTGTAGATGATTGTCATGAAGACTTTCGGTGAACGATTGAAATGATTTTGAGTTCAATTGGAAGCTCAATTTGAGGATTTTGAGATTTTGGTCAATTTGAGCATGTTGGACTAGATTTGGGCCTAGGTTTGGCTAAGGTTAGGTTAAGTCCAAATTAATGGTTAAAAATGGTCTATAGGAATGTCATGAATACTTTTCAACATAAATTGGGTGTCAATTTTTGGGTTAGGTCATTCAATTTGGTGGAATTTGGAGACATAGATAATTTGGGGCAAATTTAGGAATTTTTGGACTTGGGTTAAATTTAAATGAAATTGAGGCTTGTAAAAAACCAATTTAAGGTTCAATTTGATGTGTAGGATTGTTATGAAGAGTTTAGGATTCAAATTGGGGGCAAATTAAGTACTCTATGTGGTTCAATTAGGTGAGATTAGGTCATAGGGCCAAAATTGGGAGTTTTGATTTGGATCAAAATTGAGCTCAAAGCATGGGTCAATTAGGCTTTTATTTGGTTTGAATTGATCAAATGACAGGTGAATTTGAGTTTAGAATTGAAATTTATGGAAATTGAGTCTAAACTGATGGATATTTGGGATGAATTTGGGAAAATTGGGCCTTTAAAGGCAATTTGGGGGTTTTGGTCAAAATGGTCTAATTGATCAAATTGGGTTCAATTGGAGGGTCCAAATTGGGTTTGGAGACATTTGAAATGATTTTGGAGGTTTTGAAAAATTTTGGGGTGCCAAGGGTATTTTTGTAATTTTGGCAATTTTTGGGGTATTTTGGTAATTTTGGAATTTTTTTGGGTGGACTTGGGAAATTTGTGTATTTTGAAATGGTTTGAAATGATTTTTGGATAAATTTGCATATTTGGTGTGAAATTTGGATTTTTGGCCAAATTTAAGATTTCGAGGGCATCTAAGTAATTTAGCTGGATTTGGGAGCAAAAGGCCAAGTTGGATATTTGGGTAGAATTGGGGTGCCAACCACCATGCTGAGCTATGGACCAATAAAATCTGCATTTGGGTCCTCTATGTACTGGTCTTAGCTAAACCCTAGCCTAAGGCTAGTGGGTCTAAAGGACCATCTACACGAGAATCCCAAAAGATTACGACATCAAAGTTAACAAGTTTGGGTCTCAGGGTTGTGTGTGGATATAGGTGATAGTTAGTGAAGTGAGGGAACTAGCTCCATACCAACACTCAGGGTCAACCCTAAGGTCAAACAGTCTTGTGGGGACTCTCCTTGAGATCCTCCATACTGACCACACCTACTAAGTGCTAGAGGTTAGGATCAATATGTGGAACTTCAAGTTAAAGAAGGAAGACTTTAGAATTTCTAATAGTGAGGAATCTTTTTCTCTACTTTTCTAAGAATAGTCAACTAGAAAATCCTATGGCTAGACCTTAGGAAACTAAAGAGGGAAAACTAAACCTCAACCAAAAGTGAGGTCAACAGAATCGAGGGAGAAACTGGGTTTATAAAATGAGTGGTTTAAGGGTTAAATCACCTAGGGACAATGACTAGAAGCCACCAACCTCGTGTGTATCAGACGGATGGATCAACTAGCATCAGATGAGGAGATGAAGCTATAATGGCGGGACGTCTGGCAGCTGACTTAGAAGGTGGCATTCAGTAGCGAAGCGATGTGTGGAAAGCTCAGAGCTATCGAGGATGGTGTGGCACTAACTCGAATAAGTAGGAAATTAGTTATTTAATGATTTAATTAATTTAGAAAAAGTTAAAAAACTCATAACTTGGTGTATAAAAATTATTAAAAAAATTAAAAAAAACCCTTGTGCTTAATTAATAGAGGGAAGTCATGTGGAACAAAGAAAAAATATAATTGACTTATATTTTTTGAAAAAATTAATGAAATACTTTAAATCTTTTTTAAATCATAGAAAATTAAATATTAATCACCATGATGTGAAACTTTGAGGGTTTATTCTCTCTGTGTCAAGAATTTATTTCTGATTTTTCCATAGTCAGAGAACACTTCTTGCATGGTTAACCCTAATTTCCAAAGTTAAGTCATATATTTGCTTAAAATAATTATAAGAACAAAAATAAAGGTCTGAAAATTATGAAATTTATTTTGGTAGGTTCATTGTGGTCAGACGAGCATAAGAAAAATAAAATCTAAATTTAAATATTTTGGTAATATAAGTTCTTGATTTGAGTCTTTAAAA
>NEWO01001723.1:19569-49535 GCA_003013225.1 Phalaenopsis aphrodite
AAGATTGGAAAAGTATGATTTCTTCTCTGGTTTCTTAATTAACCCATGAGAGATAGTCAACAAATTCCCAATTCTATGCAAATTGATTCAAAAATTTTATGAAGATAGGAGCTTTAGAGGCAAAATTGTAATTTCCACCTTCTTAATCTAATTGATATTTTAGGATGGTTTAAAAGCTTAAAAGACAAGATTTTTATCTAAACTAACATCGTAAATTGATTGAGACATGAGGGTAAGAGTTAAAAACCAATTAACTCCACTTTTTAAAGAAAAAGGGTTTAATTGTAACTATCCCAATTGTTGAAAACTGGAACAAGAATTGATTTGAATGATTTAAGTGTTTGGGATATCAGTTGGGAAGTCAATAACACAACAATCTAGAATTCTCAAACCAATGGAAAAGCCATAAGTTAATCTTTAATTTAATTATTATGAATTTAACATCTTTCTTCAAAATCATACATCTACCCCTAGTGTCTTTTGAGCTTTGTAGTGAGCTAAGTTCAATTAAAGGATGCTTGAGGATTAGTTGGAGTGGAAGCATAATTAATCCTCATCAAACTTCCTTGCCCTCTTTCTCATGGGTTAATTGAGATAAGGAACTGGGCACAGTGTAAACCTAACAAACCTCGAGATGATCTAATCAACAACATAATAAGTTCAAATGAACTCGAGATAGTCTAAAGGATTCTTAAAAGTTGTTTAGGGCTATGCTCCGAACACTTTTATAATCTGTTGGACATTTTGAAGAACAATTGAACTCATTATGCTAAAATTAACTGTAAAACTTCTTTGGGAGCCCACCATGTTATGAATTGTGGTTTCTTTTGAATTTAAACCATTAACGCTTCACTACCACATAATAGTTACTCTTAATTTTACTTTTCAATATATACCTGTTTATGGATACTAACATTTCTGTGGGAGAAGAAAGAAGATGAAAAATAAACATTTACAGTTTATTTATTGCCATCTTATTTATACAATTTATTATCACTTTAATGTATTATGCATTCTTGGTTAAAAATACTTTTCAAAAACTAAAACAACAATTTTCATGATTATGATAAACATTTTTTTTCAAAATTAAAAATTAAACTTAAACACTTTTAAAAGCAACAAAAAATATAATACATCCTTTTGAATTTATGAGAGTTGCTTGAATGAGGTAACCTACGGTCGCTAATGAGATCTCCCCAGTTTCAATGAGGTTAACAATTTATTTAGACTAAGTAAATTCAAAAGAAAATAGTGGTATCGGAATGAAAGAATCATGAGATCCCAATCGGTGTCACTCTAATCAACTTTAAAACCCCCCATAACTCTTGAACAACAACAAAAGTTCATCTGAAAACTGTAAAAACCTACATCGTAAAGACATGGATCTGGCACTTCAACGAAGAGCTTGGAGCTAACAACGTGGGCAACACGATGAGGGCATACAAAAGAACAACCTTGGTAGAGTAGCCGGATCTAAAACAACATATCTTTCTTTAGAATAAAATAACAGGCCATAGGACTTCAAGGTAGCCCTTCTAGTATGACATAAATCCTTAAATTATATTTAGGTTGTTGCAAAATCATGTTGTGTAATTTAAGCCCTTAACAAACTTTAGGCTCCGAGGTTGTCGTTCGTTATAATGTAAACCCTATTATCTTCTGGGCTATTTGTATGACTGTTTCATGCAAATGTAGGCCCTAAAATATCAAAATTGGCAAGATGAAACATCAAGTAATAGAATTACAAAAATTGAAGCCAAATAATAAAATAACTTGAGAAGTCACCAGGGTTTCCCTGGATCAATGACATCTCTTGCCTTTCATTTATTTGAATCCTTGAAAATAAATGTTCCTACTTGATCCAATCCCTTTTGAACTTCTAATGTACAGTCTTGAAAACCTTAAACTTTGGAATTATTGAGATCAAAACCACTAGTCTGTATCAAGAGCATTCTTAATCGACTTCGGTCACTTAAGATGTAATTAACCATAGAGGCTTGCCTCTATAAGGAACTTTGGAACCCAGCTTAATATAAACCCTATCGAATGTCCAATATTAGATGGGGAACTTGTCAGCTTATAAAAAAAAATAGTTTCATATAGTAAACAGATGTCATAAATCTTTTAAATTATTTAATCAAGCATCACTAACAAGAGTAGTGTCTACTCCTCGCTATAAATGCACCGTTTTCAATGTTATGCTCAATTATTTAAATTGTTATGCATATGAGATCCATTTGGTCTAGTATTTTCCAATTTGAAACATTATTTTTTTTAAATTAACATATTAATTTTTTTCAAAATTTAAATTTATGTATATGTATTAAATTAAATTTAAAACATATTTTTCAAACCCACAAAATCAACTCAATCAATATTCCGTACCGACATCAACTTATACCTTAATTAAGTCTAAGACTAATTAGACTTAATTAAACCCTAATACTTACTTAGATTAGGCTTAAGTAATTTACTCCTTTGTTATGTTTAACCCTAATTAGACTTAAATAAACCTTAAGCCTTACTTACATTAGGCTTAAACCTTAAATCTTAAGTAAGTCTAACCATAATTAGACTTAATTAAACCTTAAGACTTGTTTACATTAGCCTTAATTCATCATAAAACCCTAATTAAATCAATCGTAATTATAATTAAATAAACCTTAAGCCTTACTTACATTAGAATTAAAAATATTAAACCTAATTAAGTCTAGCCCTAATTAGACTTTATTAAACCTTAAGCCTTAATTATATTAGGCTTAAGTAACATAAAACTTAATTTAGTCTAACCCTAGTTAGACTTAATTAAACCTTAAGCCTTACTTACATTAGTCTTAAATCAATTGAAATCCTAAGTAGGTTTAAACCTAATGAGACTTAATTAAACCTTGAGCCTTACTTACATTTTTTGGTAAACCAATTTAAATCTTAATTAGGTCTAACTCTAATTAGACTTGATTAAACCTTAAGCCTTACTAATATTAGGCTTAAATCAGCTTAAACCCTAATTAAGTCTAACCCTAATTAGACTTAATTAAATCTTAAGCCTTACTTACATCAGGCTTAAACAAATTTAAACCCTAATTAAGTCTAACCCTAGTTAGACTTAATTAAACCTTAAGCCTTTCTTACATTAGTCTTAATTAACTAAAACCTTAGTTAAGTCTAACCCTAATGAGACTTAATTAAATCTTAAGCCTTACTTACATTAGGCTTAAACCAACATAAACCCTTATTAAGTCTATCCCTAATTAGACTTAATTAAACCTTAAGACTAACTTATATTAGGCTTAAATCAACTTAAACCATAATTAAGTCTAACCACAATTAGACTTAATCAAACTTAAGCTTTAAGTTCATTAAGCTGAAGTATGTCTTAAAACCTAATCAAGTCTAACACCATGTAGATGTGATCAAATCTTAAGCTTTACTTCCATTAAGTTTAAGTATGCCTTAGAACCTATTTAACTCTAACACCAATTAGACTTAATTAAACATTAAGCTTTACTAACATTAAGCTTAAGTATGCCTTAAACCTTAATTAATTATAACCCTAATTAGTCTTCATTAGATCTTAAGTTTTATCTATATTAAACTTAAGACTTAATTAACCTAAATTCTTAGCTTAAACACGTATTGGACCTAGCCCAAACTCTTAGGTTCAACCAAAATTGAACTTCAGTCAGCTTAAAGACCTTAGCTTAAAATTAAATTGAATCTAAGTCTTCTCAAATCTTACATTCAACCTAAATTAAACTCAACTTGCCAAAACTTCTTTTGGTCCCACCAACATCAGACCT
Source organism: Phalaenopsis aphrodite (assembly GCA_003013225.1). Classification (NCBI taxonomy): domain Eukaryota; kingdom Viridiplantae; phylum Streptophyta; class Magnoliopsida; order Asparagales; family Orchidaceae; genus Phalaenopsis; species Phalaenopsis aphrodite. Next base: position 23,370 of record NEWO01001723.1, read on the forward strand.
AAACTTTAAGTCTAACCTGCATTATACTTACCAAAAATTATTTAGGTCCAACCTACATCGGAATTAAACTTCAATTCTAACCTACATTAGACTTACCCAAACTTCTTTAAGTACAACCTACATCGGACATAAACTCTAAGTCTAACCTACATTAAACTTTCGCAAACTTCTTTAGGTCCAACCTACATCGGACATAAATTTTAAGTCTAACCTACCTTAGACTTGCTGAAACTTCTTTAAATCCAACCTATATTGGACCTAAACATTAAATTTAATCTACATTAGACTTCATCAAATTACCTTAGGTTCTACCTAAATTGAACCTAAGTAGCCTCACACATTAGGTTTTACCTGAATTAAACTTAAGTGGCATTAAACAGTAGTTTCTAGCTAAATTGAACTTAAGTGACCTTAAACCTTAAGTTCTCCCTTAACTGAACCTGAAATATTCCATACTTAAGGTTCTACCTATATTGAACCTAATCAACATTAAAATTTAGGTTCTACCTAAATTAAACCTAAACCAACCTATACTTTAGCATCTACCTAAATTGAACCTAAATCATTCCATACCTTAGGTTCTTCCAAAATTGAACCTAAGTGACCTAAAACCTTAGGTTCTATCAAAATTGAACCTAAACTACTCCACACCTTAGGTTTTACCTAAATGAAACCTAAGTGACATTAATCCTTAAATTTTACCTAAGTTGAGACTGAGTGACCTTAAACTTTAGGTTCTACCTAAATTGAACCTAAATCAATCTATACTTTAAACTTGACCTAATTGAACCTAATTCATTCCATACCTTTGGTTTAACCCACATTTAACCTAAAATTTAAGTCTAACCTACATTACAATTAACCACATGAAACCTAAACCATAAGATTAGTTGGCATCAGATTTAACTAATTCCTTCAAGATTGGTCATAAAAAGAATTTAAAACTGATGATTCAATTCAAATTTAAATTTGACTTACAAATATATTGACATAAAATTCAAAACTAATCAAAAATGAAACATATAACGAAATACCAATGATATAAAATCCACTCTAAAAGTCATTAAAACTTAAACTTGAACCTAAAAAAGCAACTAGGTTTAAGAAGATATCCTGGAAGAGGTAATCCATGATTGCTAACAAGATATCTTCCAATCATTTATGACTAATAAAATCGCAAACTTAATAGCCTGAGATGACGGAACCATGAGATCCTGATTGGGTCATCCCAAATAAAAATAAATAACAAAATGATAAAACTTAATTGGTTAATAAATCATAATTAATGTAAAATTTTTCAACACCTAAAATTTGAATAAAACACTAAATATTGAGGTGAACCCTAAAGAAGAAAGATCACTAAATGCAACTTAAACTCCAGTGTTCAGATCTACGAAGATCTCTTGGACGAGGCAATCTCTGGTTGCTGAAAAGAATCTTCCGGTTATAGTTTAATCACCTTTCAGACTAAGTAAGTTCGAATACCCGACAACCCCAGGATGACGGAGCCATAGACATCTTGACTAGAATGTCTAAAAATTATTCAACAATCTAAATTAACAAAATAAAAAATAATTTCATGCTAATTTTGTTTTGTAGGTTTGTTGAAGACATAAAGTAGGTAATATTTTAGATTTACTTTGCATGTTATTAGGATGTGCTAACTCTATTTTGTACGGATGACATTCTGAAGATGGAACAGAGAATCTCACAACAATAAAACAACATCAACAAAACCAAACAACATAAGAAAAATAAAAACAATAAAACAACATCAACACAAAAAAATGACATTGACAAAACAAAATGACAAAATAGAACTATTAGGGTATTTTTGAATGCTTAGAAACTCGTTACCCATAGGATTGAGCATTGATGTTTATTTATTTGACCTTGACACTTAAAAATTCTTAGAGAGCAAATGGTTAACCTTAATCGAGAGTTTTCTTAAGTAGTTTTTAACTACTTAAGATGTAATTAACAATATGAGTTTACTCTTATAGGAGATTGAGAAACTCAAAATACGTATTACACCTAACTCTCTGGTTATGAGACTTCCATGTCATTTATAGGAGATTGAGAAACTCAAAATATGAATCAGACATTTCAAAATTTTCTTAAATTACTACCTCATTGAAATCCTTACGACATTTTCTTTTATTTTATATTTTTATTTTCCCTTTCCCTTTTTCTCCAAGTTTCTTAATATCTTAAAGGTCATCTGTATGATCTAAGAAAATAATTTATTTGGAGAATATGACAATAAAAGAGATCAACAGAGTGGCAACTCCTTCCTGACAATGATACCAACAAACCAACAACATGAAAAAGATGCAATTCATGGAGAATTATCGGTGGTGGCAGTGACAGTCTGGCGGTGACAGGACACACTATCGATAAATGAAGACGGAACCTCCTAATCAAAATAAAAGGAAGAACTCGTCCCCGGTGGAGCGAATAGAAGTTATCGTTCACAAGATGAGAATCTATTGGTTGCTTTGAAAAAGATTTAATTAATACAATTATAATTTTTATTTTGAAATTAATATTTTGATTTTGAAAAATATAAGACCAAACTAATCTCATATATTTAATAGGAGCGCAACACTACATATAATATACGGTTCTGAGAGATAGGAATACTACTTGATTGTGGGCTTGATTATTTAAACTAAATAATTTATGACATTTGTTTGCTCTGTGAACTTTTTTATTTTTTGACTGACAACGTTCCCTATCTTATAAAAGGACTAAATAAGGTTTATATTACCTGGGTTCTAAAGTTTCCTATACAGGCAAGCCACTATAATTAATTAGAATTTAAATGACTGAAGTCATTTAAGAAGAATCTAGATAACGATCAGAGGTATTTGTCTCAAGATTTTAATGTTTATGATTTCAAGGATGAACATGGGGACAACCAAATGGGAAACGACCAAATAGAAAAATTTATTTTTGAAATCCAAGGAAACGAGAATTAGGGGATGTCACAGAAATTATAGCAACACTCAGTGATTTCCCAAACAATCCTATTATTTAGCTTTTGTTTTGAAGGTGATTTTATTTGATGTTTCATTAGTCGATTTTATTATTTAATGCTTACATTTAATTGATCCCCATCATGTGAATAGTCTAGAATGATGGGAGGGCCTTTGTCGTATCAGACGAGTACCTTAGAATCCTAAAAGAGTTAGTACTTATATTGCACAACATAATTCTTTAAAAACATAAAGATAAGGTGAGAATTTGTGCCGCACTAGGTATTAAACCTCGAAACCTTATGGTTTGTTGTTACTTATGACGAAGGAAAGTTTAGTTGAAGTAGACTTATTTTATTGTTGCCGATCATTGACTGCCTCCACTTGTAGCTCGCTCCAAGCTCCTTATCAATGTGGTAGCTCCAAGGTTTAAAGTTTATGTACCATGTTTTAATTTTGATTATTATTAATCCAAATTATCTTTTTTATCATTATTAGAGGGTATGTGTCTATTCTTGTGTTATAGGGATCCATTCTAGGTAAACAAGCTATTGCTTTCTTTCCCAGATGTCTGACAAGTATGTAAATAAAATGTGTATAAGTAAAAGATGAGGTAAAACATAGTGAAGAAAAGGAAACAAACTAAAATAGTGCATACCTTGGCCTCTGCTACTGCTGCATAAAGGGTTGTTATAATAAACATATTAGTGTGCAAGGAATTAAGTAAATCATAAAAATAATGTGCTACAAAAATAACCAAGTATGTCACAAGAAGAACATGATTGAGTAAAACAAAACCTGATGTCACATATGAAAGATTGAAACTCAGTGTAAGAAATTAATAAAGGCGGGGGTGATACAGTAAAAACACTTGCATATTTAAAACTATATTTTATACACATTTTCGGTGATATTGCACTTTAAAGGAAGGTATTTTTCATGTTTTATTGTAGGTTGTTGATTTTTAGGACTTGAAGTAAAAGGGAAGCCAAAAGGATAGAATTTGGACTCAAAATGATATTTTTGAAGAAATACTTAGCGCCGACAGCGCCAGGATGGACACCGATGGTGCATACCTACAGAATAGAGGCAACATTTTCCTTAGTGTCGACGGTGTCAGGAGCAGTCTGACGATGCCATTTCACAGAGAGCATAGAATTAATCCACTGGCCACTGGCGCTGACAGCGCCAGAATGGCTACCGACGGTGCCAATGTCAGTGCAAGCCCTGTTTCTAGAAGATTTGACTAATTTGGTTGTTTTTTGAAGAGTTTTTAGATTCACCTTTTGGAAAACTGACCTTTGGCTCTATTTAGAGAAAAAAATTGATCAGAAAAGACCCCCCCTTTGCACCCTTCAACCGCTTTCTACTTATTTCCACGCTATTCCATATTCCCTACAGCTACTTAAAGTCTATTAGTCATTTATTTTATTTATAGTTTTGAGTTTTTGTGATGATTTTATGTGTGAATTCTTCTCTAAGAGTGTTGGAGAGGGAGAGAAGTGAGAGATTTCTTCTTCCTACGTTTTCTAAGAGAGGCTACAAGGGATTTTCTTTGAGAAAGAGTTTCAGATAAGTGTTGTTTGTTTATTATTGTTGTATGAACTTTATTTAATATATGAAATTTGTGTTTTTTTATATCTTTTTCATGAAGTCTAAGTAGTTTCCTTTATTTTTCTCCCCACTCTAAGATATGGTGAAATGAAGAGATAATTTAGATGTGTCAATGTTAAAAAATAAAATAAATAGTGATGGTTTTTCAACTCCGTTCTTAATTTACTTTTCGATCTGGCCAATTGAATTGTTAAAATATGTTGTGAAACATATGATCCAAGAAATGGAGTATAAGTTCTACAACAAAGTGAGAATCACATTTAATTCCATGAAAGAATATTTTGTTCTTGGAATTAAGTGTGAATAAGTAGGGAAATATACATTTTTTGGTGTAAAATTGGAGATTCTAGGGTGACATACTAAAATCCCTAATTTGGTCTTAGTTTTTAAGAGCTAAAGTGAGGGTGGTTAGCCTTTAGGGGAAGGGAAGTGGGAGCTCTGGAGTGAGAGTTAGTATACTCCTAGCTTAGCCACGGATTTAGGGACTAAACCTTAGATTAGCCAATGATTTTCTATAACACTGAATCAGAGTAGAGAATTAAAATTGCTCTAATTTGGCACAATACATATGTAAATCATATATCTAATCTCATTTTATCAAAAACTCATTGTAGTGGGAAAGGTACTTTTTCATATTAGAAAACTTCATCACATAAACATAGTTTAGTAGTTATTGTTTTAAACTTCGCATTTAAATTTTGCTAGTTGCTAATAATTTAGTTCTCATAGTATCTCAAACAATCAAAATTAGTGACAGTAACTTCATTTTATTTATGTGAATTTCTTAGTTATTTATCATTTTAAATTGAAATCTTCCTCATGGGATTGATATTTGGGTATTAAATAGAAAGTCTTATATTACTTGATAACGATGTGTATACTTGCATAGAATCCCTACATTAAGTGTTTAATAGTCTTATTCATAAAATATCACATCAAGATTTTGGCACCGTTGTAATGCTGAGCCAACTTTAAAATTTTTACACAACTATATTTTCTAGGATCAGGGGGCTCAAAGCTAGTTGTATGCTTTATTATCCAACTTTGATACAGGCACCCAACCTAATAATCTAAGGAGGGGAATCTCTAACCTCAATCCAAGTGATTAGCTCATTAAACTTTATAAGTTTTCATCAAAATTCTCTTAATCTTTCATGCTTGTAGAGTTGAATTGGCAGGAAAAAGTAATCATATCACAAAAAAAAATTATATTGTATTATATGTATATAAGTATTTTGATAAAATGAGATAGTCCAAAAGCTAATCAACCTAATCAGACTAGAATTGTCGGTAACTTAAGAATGCTAGGGCAACTTTTACCAAAAGTTGGTGATCAATACCATTGGTCCAATCTCCTCTCCTTACTGAGTATCCTCGGGGTAGGAAATACTATTCAAAATCTCACTTCAAATCTCACTCTTAGCATACAATTGTGATGTATTCATCACCCTTGCCACCTATACCTCTTAATTACACTAGTTTGATGAAAATGTGGCATAAACAAACATCCCTAGTTGCTCACAAAGATTTGAATACCTTCTCCAAAACTCGAACCCTTAAGCATTGAGTTTCAATGTAGGATAATTAGTGTAGGGTATCTTATTGAAATTGGTGAATTAATGGGTCATAATCCTATCTTGGTGGGTCCCTATAAAATTTTGAGGATGTTTTTTTAGAATTTGAATGGTCTACATCATTTAGATGATAATAGACTTAAGTTCAAAGGTGTTAGCTTCTACAAAGTGAATTTTATCTTTTGTAGAATTAACATGATCTCATAAAGGTCTATGCGCATTATAATGATCATTAATCAATTCCTGGGTTTCTAAATTGATTTGTTGATTGTTCATCATTTCTTGTAAAAGTTCAAGAAGTTTTTTCAATATTCTAATTTTTCTAATAGTTCTTCCTAATTCTGAATCGTAGGGTTCAAATACTTTTTTTCTTAAACATTGCATTCACCAACTAAATACACTTCTAGTAGGTATCACACAAGCACAATGAAAAAATAAAATAAAACATTTAAAAAAAATTTCTTTTTCAAAGAAACAAGTAATTGCACACAAAGACTAATAATACAGATATCCACGTGTTGGTCAAAATGGTTCAACTGAAATTATCCTAAGTTAACTACATCATCGTTCTCCGGCAATGGCGCCAAAAAAACTTGATGTAGCATTAATTTAAGTCTAGGCGCACTTGCACTTTGGGGCCCTTACGCAAGTATATGTAATACTTTTATAATTTAGAACTTTTGAGTCCAGATTATCGAACCCGCATGGAGCAGTGTACTTGGAGTTTAGGAAAAGTTCTAGCTCAATAAATTTGTTATTAGCTTGGAAGTGCAATTAGTTTAAAAGTTGTGCTAACTAGTCCTACTGAATAGCAAACTACTCTTAGATGTTTACTCCTACTGAAATTCTACTTAGTATAGATGGATTGATGAGCATCAAGTTATTAAGCTACATTACCTTACAATGATCTAAGTGGAGTGAAGGAAACAAAAAATGTAAATTGTGAATGAAGCTAGTAAAAAATAGAAGCAACGCTCTTCTTTACCCTCTCCCGAGTGCATAAAGAAGATTGATTAAATTGGATTTAATTCTTTAAACCCCACTTTGAACCCAACAAAAATTATTTCTCTAATATTTGCATCTCTTTATAAAGTACTTCACCATACCCTATAGATCAATGTAAATAACCTAGTTTTCCTTCAATAACTCTTTTGAGTCATTATGGATCAGTTGACTTAACTTTTGATTGAGGTTTAGTCTTTCCTCTTTAGTATCCTACACTCACCATACCCTAAAGTACTTCACCATACCCTAGACATAGGACTTTCCTATTGATTATTCTTAGAAAACTAGAAAAGGAACCCTCACCCTTAGAAATTCTACACTCTTCTCTACTCAACTTGAAGTTCCACATATTGGTCCTAACCTCTAGCACTTAGTAGGTGGGGTCATTATGGGGGAACTCAAGATGAGTCACCCTTAGGACTACTGGACCTTATGGTTGGCCCTGGGTGTTGGTCTAAGGCTTAAGGCACATACTTGCACTCACAATCACTCATAACATTAAAGCTTCTAGACTTTCATCCCTTCATCTTTTCGGAGACTCATGTAGGTGGTCCCCTAAACCCACTAGCTCTAAGCTAGGGTTTGGCTAAAACCACTACATAGACGACCCAAAATGGGGTTTCCTTTGTTACATGGCTTATTGGTCGTGGTTGGTACCTCAACTCTACCAAGATACCCAACCTAGCCTTTCGCCCCTAAACTTCCCCCATATTTGGCGAAAATTTCCAAATTTATCAAGAATACCCAAGTTGGTTCAAAAATAATTTGAAACCTGTTGAAAACACCCAAACTACCTAAAATCACCAAAATTGGCCAAACTACCAAAATACCCTTCCTTAACCCAAAATTTCAAAAATTCCAAAAAAATTCCAAAAATTTCCAAAACCTTTCAAATATTCCCAATTTCATTTTTCTCAACTATTACATGACCCAATTTAGCCAATTTGATCATCTATGACCAAAACACGCAAATTGCCCTTTAAAGGCCCATTTTTACCTAAATTCAACTCGAATGTCTATCAAATTGGTCTCAATTTCCCCTAAATTCAATTATAAACTCAAATTCACCCTTGATATGACCAATCTAGACCAAATCCAAGCTCAATTGTTCCATCATTTGAGCCCAATTTTGATTTAGGTGAAAACCCCAATTTTTGCCACAAGACTTAATTTCACCAAATTGAATGCCTTAACCCCAAAATTGGCACCCAATTCATGTTGAGAACTCTTCATGAGGTTCCTATTGACCATTTTTAATAATAAATTTAGACTTGACCCAAGGCTAGCCCAACCTAGACACAAACCTAGCCCAATCTGCCCAAATTGATCAAATTTCAAAATTTCCCCAAATTGATCATCTAATTAAACTCAAAACCACTTTCATCCTTCACCAAAGTTGGTCCTTATGATCATATACACCAAATGAAACATTTATTTGGGCCAATTAACATGGCTATCCTAGCATAAACCCATGCTTTGGTCATTTGCACCCACATGGACCCATGCACTAAATGTGGCCTAACCACCCTAAAGCCATCAAATTAACTTGACCACAGCCATTAGTTAGACCTTAAGACTGAAACAAAAGCCACCTAACCCAAGCTAAGTGAGCTATGGACCAATGGTCCCTATAATTAAGGGACATGTTTTCCAAATATGCTTAGGCTTAAGTTATCTTTGTCAAAATAATATCTCATTGCAATAAATTGCTGTGACATATTCCCTTAGGTTCCCTGAGCTCCTAGCCATCTCCTCCTGCCATGGCCGACCAGCCTAGTCGCTGGAGAAGCCAAAACTAAGGGCCAGACCCTCTTGAATGTCACCCAAATCAAACCAGGAGGCCACCTCCCTCAAACCAAATGATAGAGCTCCTCTGTCCTCCACCTAAGCATCACAATGCACCCAAACATTGGCCCTGCGAGCCACCCCTTAACCATTTTTATAAAAACTCACCTCCACGGCCATGGGAAGGGGTGCTGAAAATTTCTTAGAGAGAGCCACACAAACTTCTCATAGAGCTTCTCTGAGATCCCCTCAGTGCAATCCAACCCTCTTCCCCCACTAAATTCCATTATGGAAGCTCAATTTTGAGCTCAAACCTCTACCAAAAACCAGGACAAAGCTCATACACTTCCACAGTCCACCAAACTTCAATTACTTGTGCCCATACCTTCACAACAGAGAAAAAAGACAAATCCCCATAAAATCCCTCTCTGAAACACCATCCACAATAGATCTAGACCATCACCTGAAATCAGGTTTGATCAAAATCACACCTAGGCCTTACACCAAGACTAGAGGCTCAATCCCTAGCCTCCTTGGACCCTAACGAACATGCCAAGAACTTCTGATTGAAGCTTCACTTCTTAAAGCCAAGGTATAAAACTTCTCTTCCTTCCGAGCCTATTTAAACTCTCCATTTGTTTTGAGTTGATTTCATGAAATCAAAACTGTATGGATATGTTCCTCTAGTCTAGACGAGCATTTTAAAAAAAAATCACTTAATTTGGTTGAGAAAAGAGGGAGATATCAAGCTTGTAAAATGGACTGTTCTCGGGCTAGGCTATCGATGACGATGATGGAGCGTCATTCGATCAAGCGTGTATCGAATGGACAATCGAGATCAAGCTGGACAGCGCTTCAGAACATAAATCACGAGTTGAGTCAGCACTGAGGGGGACGGCGGTGTTGAGTGGGAGCGCACTGCATAGAACTTCGGAGCTGCGGTAGGTTGATGTGGCGCCGCGTGTTTAAATAGATAAATAGCGAATTAAAAAAAAATTCAAAAAATGACCCTTAACTTAAAAAATTCATATCTTGGTGTAGAAAAATAAAAATACACTATTGCTCAGTGAACAGAGGAGAATACTGTAGATTAAATTTTGTGTCCATTTGATGCATGTTCGATTTTTTAAAAATGAATTACAGTTGGGAGTCTTTTGATTCTCCATGCATATAGGCATTTTATAATAGCTTAAATTTTTGGCAAGTTGTAGCCTCTATCAAAAGGAACAATCCTTGATTTTTCCAAAGTCAGAGGAGATCTCTAAATAGAGGATCATATTTTTCAATTTTATGTACATTATTTGTTTAAATTAATAATGGAAATTAGCATGTTGCTTAGAAAAATCTAAGGAAATTTTGGAATGTTTATGATGACCAGAGAAACTTTAGGAAAATTTCTCATGAATCAAGTCATCCAAAATAAACCTAATTTGCCTAAACCCTAAATCATTAAGATAATTAATTTTGAAAAATACAAACATAAAAATGACTTGATTTTTAATGTCCACTTTTTCAGAGGATCCAGAGAACTCACCAGAAAAATTTCAAAGCATTTTGAGTTCATTTAGTAGCTTAAGTTAATTTTTAAAGATAAATATCCCTTTTGGCACTAAAATGATTTTAAAAATCAAAATATAACTAAAAAATTTATAAAAACTTATTTTTTGAGTTCTCTGTGATCAGGGGTATTTTATAAAAATAATATGGTAATTAAAATAAAAACTTGATTTTTAAGCTTATGATAAATATTTAAATGATTAAATTCCATAAAATCACAATAATAATAAAATTCATTAAAATGTTTTAAATAGCTTCCTAAAAACTTAGGAACAATTGGGATATTTTCCCTAATTTTCTAAATAAAGATATTGAATTTTCAAGCTTAAAATAACTTTTAAAGTCTAAAAAATGGATTTCCATTAAAATAATTCTAATAAATAAAATAAAATTAAGAAAAATATAATTTTTTTCCTTTGGGTTCTTTGACCTTAGAGGGATTTTCAAAAAATACAAAATTAAATTTTCCTTATTTAAAATATTTTATATTTAATAAATATCATAGAACTTAAAATAATTCTAATAATTCAAATAAAATTCAAAAAATCATGACATTTGATCTGAAGGCTTCTCTAGTCTAGATCTACCTCCAGTAAAAATTTCAAGTGATTATATTTCACCTTGGTAAAGTTAACAATTTTTCTTTGAAAAAATATCATTTTTGCATGAAAATAATTATAGAAATTAAATTAAATTTTGAAAATTTACATTTTCTCCTCTGATGCCTTAATTAACCCATGAATAAGGTAGGATAAAAATGTAAAAGTCTTTTGATTTGAATTTGACAAATTATGAAGTGTTAGAGCCTTAAGGGGCAAAAGTGTAATTTTAGGAATTTAGCCTTAATTAACACTTAGGCTTAATTTAAGGAGGGAAATGGGCAACCTCTAATCTTGATCAACTTGTCTGGATGATTGAAACATAAGGGGTTAATTGGTATAAACCAACCTCACTTTCCCAACTAAAAGGATAAATTAATAAATTTCTAAATTATTAAATTTGAAAGTTCATTACATTTAAACAAATTTTGAAGTCAATAATTAATCAATTTAATACCCCTATTTGATTTTCAAATGAAATTCAAATAATGAATAATGATCATCTAAAACTTAACCTTTTCAAAATTAATTAAGACACTCACCTAGGTCTTAAGGGCTTAGTAGTGATCTAAGTTAAATCAAGACTGGTTAAATGAGGAAAAGAAAAACAAACATAACTAAAATTTAACACCTTTAAAACACTACAAGCCCAATCACGACAAAAAATTTGGCGAAGTGTTCCAATAACACTAACTTGCATCTTTAAGGGTCTTCACCCACATAATCTTCAAAATTAAATTACAAATGATAATTACCTTATTCATAGGGATAATTGAGACATCAATGTCCATTGAGCATTAGGGTTTTCATAGGATGAACTATTAAGCAGCATAATAAGTTTAAAGGAGCTCGGGCTTTTCACCAGGTGATAAGAGGGAAGCATGGACTTGCATCTTCCTCCTAACCTGTTGGATACCTCAGATGTCTACTAAACTTAATATGTTTTTCTTAACAAAATCATCCTTAACTAAACTCTTAAGGACCCACCAAGATATAACATAGGGATAGGAAAACTACCAAAAACTTACTTTTTTGCCTCTACATGAACTGCCCTCACATGCATTTTATGTTTCAGGTGGTGGAATGAGTAGACTCGCCAGGTACGCTTTTACAGTTTTCAGCGTTGTCTTTCTTGTACTTTAATATTGTACTTTTACACTTGCAAAACTTGTATGTTAAACAACGATGCCACCCTGCATGAAAACTAAAACTATCAGGATAGCCACAAAACCAAAACGAAAACTAAAACTAAAATCAACCAAGATAAAATTCACCGCCACAACATTCAAAATATAAAACAACTCAAAATTTAATCACAAACATCACAAAAACTACAANAAATTAAGACGTCTCTATCGGATCATCGGGAATCCCTCAGAGGAGGTAACCTATGGTTGCTAATGAGGCTTCCAACGGTTTAAATGAAATTATGGAACTCATTAAGTTGAGTTAAATAAATTCATTTGGACTAAGTGAATCCATTAGAAAATAGTGGTGCCGGAACGAGGGAACCGTAGGATCCTAACCGGTGTCGCTTTAATCAACTTTAACATGCCCTCATAAAATTTAAAGAACTTCAACCATAGGGCCACCTGATTGGACATTATAACTTGACACATTAGAAAACTTAAACTCATCACGGCAAGGAGCTTGGAGCTAGCATGATGGGAAGCACGACCATCTTCAACAACAAAACCTGTCTTCCCCAGCTAAACCAATCTTCCTTTCTTAGATATAAACAACAAAGCCATAGGACTTCGAGGTTGTTTGCTTATGCAACATAAATCCTCATCCCATCTTTAGGTCTTCTTATAACCCTGCTATACAATATAAGCCCTAACTCGTCTTTGGATTCTGAGGTTGTCGTCCGTGAAGACCTAAATCCTCATATCTTCCAGGCTATTTGGGTGATCATTTCACACGAACGTAAGCCCTAACAAATAAAATTGGAAGGATGAAACACTTAAATATTTCTTCTCAAAATTTAAGCCAAACGTTAGGATATCTTGAGAAATCACCGAGGTTCTCCTCTGGATCCATGACATCCCCTAGTTCTTCCTCCTTTGGATTCTATAATAAATGTTCCAAATTTGAGACAATTACCTTTCACACCTCCTAGTTCGATCTCATTGAAAAGTCCTACCCTTTAAAAATTCGTGAAGATAATATTCCTTGATTTTTATTGAGAGTTTTCTTAAGTGACTTTGGTCATTTAGATGTAATTAACTGTAGGGGCTTGCCCTTATAGGAAGCATATTTGAACCCAGCTTAATATAAAACCTATTCAATTCCTTATATTAAATAAGGAAACTTGTCGGCAAATATAACGGTTTCGCATACCAAACAGACGTCATATATACCTTAGTTTATTTGATCAAGCCTCATCCTCAAATCTTGTGTTTATCCTTTAGGATAGATAAAGGATTTTAGGTACAACGCTCTCTCATCTAAACTATGAAAAATATGAAGTTAGTTTGATTTCATATTTTTCTAAATTAAATATATATGTAAATTAAAACGTCCTTCCAAAGCAGGCAATGGGATTTCAATTCCGGTTACCAACAGCTTCTTACGGAACTCCCCCAACCAAAATAACGCCGACAGATTCTGGCGACTCCGCTGGGGACAAGATTTTCTCTTCATTTAAATCAAGAAATATTATCTTCACACATCGTTAATATATCCATGTCCCTCTTGGACCAAATTACCCTTCTTCCGTTGGCATCCTTTACCCATTTCTATCTTGGGAAAAGTACAGCTAACTCCTTAGACTTTAGGACTATCTGTTCAACCATCTTTTAAACAAAGGGGTTCATGAAGCCATTAAGGACTCTTTAAATTTTCATGTGGGGTCGGACCCTCAATAGGTGTGTCAGTGGACTAGTTCCACCTAGGCATTGTTTGTTTGTAAATGGGTCCCGCACTGGGTCCTAAACACTTCACATCTCCCTTCCAAACTTGATTTGCTATTTTGCAAATTAAATCACATCGTGTTGTGTTGCGCGCACTTTAAAATTTTCTTAAATTAATTAAACTTCCACCTTTTTATTTTTCTTAAACAAAATTTTAAAATACTCATAAATTAAGACCCGCCCGGTATACAGATCAACCTCTAATTTCAATGCTTGCACTAAAATTACAAGGTTTTGGCCATATAACTAACCCCAAAACTTTTTGTTTTCAAGCATGTTGTAATGGCCTACCCAACGCTGACCTTTTCCTGTAACCTGCCAACAAGCCACAAAGTCACAATTGTGGTAACAAAGATTACCGCACCAGAAATACAGGAACCGTTTGCAGAGTTCAACCTAAATTGCATTCAAGACTTCCCCACCTCCAAGAAGGCCAAAACTACTACCGCCACGACACACACAAAACCTGCTATCCCCGTTGCTGCTAAGGGGAAAGAAGTAATGATTCTTGAGGATCCGACTGAAGGATTAACTATCCCACCACCCGTGTCTGAGATTGGGTCAAGTTCAAGGACTGTACTGCTGGCTTGAACTCAAAAGAGGAACCGTAACAGGAGAGTTTGGAGGGCTATCAGAGCCTAGGCTCCAGAGGAGACACCCATGGAGCAGGAGCCTCTTCATGACAAAGAAGTGTTACCAGAAATTTATCCACTCCTACAAGGACTAGATTCCATCCTCTGACAAATACTGATAGATATGAGAGTATCCGGCAAATCGTTGTCGCATTACCACCATTTCATATAAATGGTGAGGAGATAAAGAAGTTCACTCCTAACACCTGAATCAGTGCAGTTTTTAAGAGGCTAGCTACTAAAGAAGGATGTTCATTTAGCCAGTTACTTAAATGAGTAAGACATGCAATTTCCTCTGGTACGAAGAAGGAAATTTTGAAGGACATTAAGTTCGTTGTTGACCTGACTTTTGGTTGAGGTTTAGTTTTTCCTCTTTAGTAGCCTAAGGTCTAGCCATAGGACTTTCCTATTGACTATTCCTAGAAAATTAGAAAAGGCACCCTCACCACTATAAATTCCAAACTAAACCAAATCTATGTTTAATTAGCCCATGATTTGAGCCCAATTTTGAGTTAGGTTAAAGCCCTAATCTTGGCCACATGACCTAATCCTACGTTGAAATGCCAGAACTGTCAGCAGAGGTTGTAGTCCATAAACTTGGGGTGGACAAGAATATAACCCCAGTAAAACAGGCTCCCAGGAGAATGCACCTCGAAATAGAACAAAAAGTCATCGTTGAAGTGAAAAAGTTGATAGACACCAACTTTGTTAAAGAAGAGCAATACCCCACGTGGTTAGCCAATATTGTGCCTATTAAAAAGAAAAATGGACAGATCCGAGTCTGTGTCAACTTCAGAGATTTGAACAAGGCATGTCCAAAAGACGAGTTTCCACTACCTATACCAGAGATAATAGTGGATATCGCTTCAACACAAGAGATTTTCTCCTTCATGGATGGATCGTTGGGATATAACCAAATCAAGATGACTCCCGATGATGCAGTGCTTACAACTTTCAGAACACCGAATGGAATTTTCTGCTACACAGTGATGTCGTTCGGCCTAAAGAACGTCGGAGAAACATATCATCATGCAATGACGAAGATTTATGACGACCTCATTCACAATCAAGTAGAATGTTACGTGGATGATTTTGTCATCAAAAGTAAACGGAAAATAGACCATTTGTACGATTTGAGGATCTTGTTTGAATGGTTACATAAAGATGACCTTAAAATGAATCCCTTAAAGTGCTCTTTTGGCGTTACCTCCAGGAAATTTCTAGGATTCGTTGTCCATTATCGCAGAATTGAGATCAACCCAGATAAGATTAAAGCTATATTGGAAATGCCTCTCCTAAAACCTTGAAATAGCTACGTTCCTTCCAGGGAAAGTTGGCATAACTGAGACGCTTTATTTCTAATCTTTCATGTAGGTGTCAGCCTTTCTCGACATTAATTAAAAAGGACGCCAAATTTATTTGGGAAGAGAAATGCCAGCGAGCCTTTGAGGATGTTAAACAATATTTAATGACACTTCCTGTTTTGGCAGCCCCTATCCCGGGGAAACCGTTAATACTTTATACCGCGGCTTTGGATGACTCTCTCGGAGCTCTCTTAGCCCAAGTCAATGAGGAGGGTAAAGAAAATGCGCTCTACTACTTGAGTCATCGTCTAATACTGACGGAGATAAGGTATCCACTTATTGAGAAGCATTTTCTGACATTAATTTTTGCTGCCCAAAAGCTTAGATATTACATGCTTTCTCATAAGATCACCCTAATTTTGAAAGTTAATCCATTGCAATATTTGATGACCCGACCAACACTCTCCGGACGTTTAGCAAGATGGTCAATGATCTTATTGCAATTTGATATAACTTTTGTTCCCCTTCGTGCTATAAAGGGACAGATACTAGCAGACTTTCTAATTGTACAACCCCTTCCAGCTGGGTCCTCTCTTAACGATGAGTTACCAGAAGAGCAAATACTACAAATGGAATTTTCTGGTGCGCAACGCTGGAAAATGTACTTTGATGGTGCTTCATCATCCAGGAAAGACAAAGGATCAGGCACAGTTATGCCAGGCAAAGCAAGAATCGATTTGATCTTTATTATGCCAGATAAGGGTATGCTGAGGTTGTCATACCACCTCACAGAACCGAGGCACAGAATATTGTTAAAGACGTACATGCCCGATTGTCTGGCGCTCACCAGTCAGGGCCAAAAATGAAAATAAAGATCAAAAGACTCAGTTATTATTGGCCAACAATGATGTCTGATTGCATGGATACAGCCAGAAATGTCACCAATGCCAAGTGCATGGGATGGTCTTACACCAGCCTCCGAATGTGCTGCACCCAATTGTTGCCTCGTAGCCATTTGAGTGTTGGGGCACGTACATAATAGGTCTGATAGACCCTCCATCTTCCAAAGGATACAGGTTTATACTTGCCGCTACAGATTACTTCTCCAAATGGGCAGAGGCAGTACCGTTACGTGAGGTTACGGTGCAGCACATCCTTCACTTTTCCAAAAGCCAAATCATCTACCATTTCGAAGTACCGCGAAGAATAATCTCTGATAATGGGACAACTTTCAAAAGTACCAAGATCAACAATTTCATCAGAATACATGAGATAGATTAGAGATACTCTACAATTTACTATCCTAGAGCAAATGATCTTGTTGAAGCTTTCAACAAGACACTGGTACAGATTTTCAAGAAAACAAAAGAGATTGGCACAACAAACTTTTAGAAGCCTTGTGGGCCTACCAAATGACTTTCAGGACTCCCACTCAGTGTACACCCTATATGCTCGTAGATGGGATCGAGGCCATGCTACCGCTAGAAATCCAGACACCATGTCTTAGAGTCATCGTTGCCAACCAACTCACAACAGAAGAAAGTGCAAAACTCAGACTTAAAGAGCTGGAGAGTCTCAAGGGAAAATGACTAGAAGCCCAATAACATTTGTAGCTCTACCAGGTGAAGATGGTACAAGCCCATGACAAATTGGTCCACCCAAGGACATTCAAGTTGGTGACCTCGTACTTGTGCCCAAAAGACCTATTCTTCCACGCCGTAAAATAGGTGAAAAATTTGAGCCAACTTGGGAGGGACCATTTATCATTGAGAAGGTCTATATAGGAGGAGCCTACCAGTTAGTGGACTTCCAGGGCGAAAGACCAATGTTACCAATAAATGGACGATACCTGAAAACCTATTACACAACCTGATGCCGCTCAATGCCGCTTGCCTCTGCTTTCTTTGAAACTTTAAAACTATGATTGTTTTAGGGTTATCTATGCGGCCAAATGTCTATGACCGGGTCCAAATTTTGGAATTAACCTCATATATAATAAAAATTTTGAGAAAATTTTTGAACTTCACAAGTTCTCTTTTCTACTTTTGAATTTAAATATTCTACTAAATCAAACGAAACTCACACATAAAATGAATAATCCTCTTCACCAAAACAAACTAAAATTTACTTTAATAAATACTTTGTTTTATTCTTGTTCATGCCAAGCTTCAGCTCACTGACATTTTTTTTTGTCGTCTATAGAAAAATGTCAGGACAGAGGCTGATCTTTGCCTTCCAGGACAGCTGGAACCTCACACTGAATGAAGAGATGGCGCCGCAAGGGGGTCTCATAGATTTCAACATGGATTTCAACCAGGTTGATATGGACTACGAGGGTCCTCTAATGGACGTAGTCAGTAGTAAAGAGAAGGAGGGACTACCTTCGCTGTTGAGGAAAACCACTCAAGATAATGTGTCGTGCAAAGGTAAAAACGTGACAGCGGAACAAGAGTCGATGGAGGGGCCCAGCTGTCTGCCCTCCATGGTAGCTACTCCAGCAAGGGACCTGATAGCCGCCCGTAATGAACAACTACAGAATACTCCACTCCGCAGTACACAATGCAGAAATACCAGCCAAAAGAAACAGAGAGCCTTTCTGCGACAGGAACGTAAACGCAAGAGAGACGTGAGCAGTTTTCTTACCCCCATTCCTGAGGGACACATTTATGACCCAGATCTAAGAGAAAATTTTTTTAGTCTGCCCACTACAGATGATGAGTCAGGATTTGTGACAGAATCAGATGTGCTCCCAGTTCCAGATATCTTATGCAGGGGTTGCCCAACATGCAACGTTGAGGTACCAGTCGGGACATCAGTCACGGGCGCATTTGTAGAATGTCTGGATTGCAACGTTCTGCATCTACAACATTTCAGTACATTAGAAGAATACACTTCAAGCACCAATGAGGCTAAGACTCCAAACTTCACGACAAATGAACCATATGTCCCACAGAGGACGGATCAGCATGCACCATGGAGCCGAGGGTCATACATCCCACTAGAGGCTGAATCTCATATTTCGGATCAACCAACGCAAGTTTGGGTCCCCGTCGAGGCCCGGAGGAAGGAACGCCCATGGCAGCTGCCAACTCCTGGTATGGTAGAATACTACAAGATAAGTAGAGTAAATAAAAGAGAATTCAAGTTTTATGAAGAAGTTCAGGGAAAGTTTGTCAACATATGGGAGGGCTTGGAGCTATATCTAGGGTTTTCTCTGAAACTGATGAAAGAAGCATTCTATACTGCATCTTCAATTTAAAAGATAGAGGTTGAGCGGGCCTTCTCATGGAGAGGACATATTTCGAGCTGAAGAAATGGATGAGGGGAAAGGGAAGAATCACCATCCAATGTGGTTGTTGCTACAACTTCACGAACGACAGACAAGGGAATCCGCATGGGATCCTCAGATATGACCAAGTGGATCCGTTGCCACCAATGATGAAATGGATGATCAAGAGAAAAGGTCAAGTGGAATATTCTACCCTCTACTTGCATTCCCAATAGTTGCATCATTAACAATTATGAAGAAGGTGACTGCATTCCCCCACACATCGATCATCATGATTTTGTGAGACATTTCTGCACGGCCTCGTTCATGAGTAAAAACAATATTCTATTTGGTAAAGAAATCGATATAGTCGGCCCTGGCGAATTTAGAGGAGCTGTGGAGATTCCTCTTCTAGTTGGTTCAGTACTTGTCCTGAAGGGCAATGGTGCAGACATTGCCAAGCACTTCATTCCAAGAGTGCAACACCGTAGGGTGTCTGTGACTTTCCACAGGATCGATGACAGTAAAATACCGTATGGATTCCAACAGGACCCAGAACTGGAGGAGTTGTTTCCGTACGTGTTATAAAAAGGTTGTACCTCTAAGTACATGCAAAGGGAACTCTTATCCTGGAGCATGACTTAGAAGGTCTGCTTGATCAGGAGCTCAACATACCTGGTATAGAGGGTTCACTTTCTTTCTTTTAATAACATGACATGTATCTGATATATTCAGTCTACGATGTATTCATAACATAAGATGATTCTTAATGTGTTTCGACATGGATTACGTGATGTACCTTTTGAGGCATTAGCCTATGTCTGATTTATGGCATCCCTTTTTGGGGCAAATTAATGTAAATTTCTCTCAAATTATGTCTTTTTGTCAGTTGCCTTTTTGTGCGATTGATGAAATCCGTGAACCATGCGATGGTTCAGAATTTCAATGAACAAAGAACGAAACAACAAATCTTCAACAATAAATAAAACATAAATGAAAAATAATCACAAATGAGTAAATAACGAAACAAATTTCTTTCAAAAATCAACCAATTAAAATTAAAACTTTAAAAACATATTAAAAAAAATTTAATTAAATGTGATAAAAACAACGAGAAAATGAAATGAACCTGTTGAGTGGATGCTTCCGTTTTCGAAATTTCCTACTCTTTGTGCGCGCAGCACAACCATCGTTATCTACCTTAACTCTCTTCACATCCTCGTAGAATTTTGCATTCTGCACAAAACCTCACAAAGCTCTACAAATCTTCTACAAAATCAGCCTTTCCACATGATACACTTTTGCAAATTCACCACCATAAGATTTGTAAATTTCAATTCTCATTTTTGAATTAGTACCTAAATTCTGATTCTCACCTTTTGAGGTCGATACTTAAATTTCAACTCTCACATCATTGAATTGATACATACAATTCAATTCTCACATCTTTAAATTGATACCTAAATTTGGACTCTCACATCTTCAAATTGATACCTAAATTTCATTCACACATCTTCAAATTGATACCTACATTTCAATTCTCAAATCTTCGAATTGATACCTACATTTCAATTCTCACATCTTCGAATTGCTACCTAAATTTCAATTCTCACATCTTCGAATTGATACCTAAATTTCAATTCTCACATCTTCGAATTGATACCTACATTTCAATTCTCACATCTTTGGATTGATACCTACATTTCAATTCTCATTTCTGAGTCAATATCTAAATCCTGATTCTCACATTTTAAGATCAATACCTAAATTTTGACTCTCTCCTTGAAATCGATACCTAAATTTCAATTCTCACATGTTTGAGTCAGTACCTAAATCTTGATTCTCATATTTTGAGGTCGGTCCTTACATTTTGACACTCTCCTTTGAGAATTGACCTACATTTCAATTCTCACTTTCCAAATCAGTCCTACATTTCTGATTCATTATATTTGAGGTCGGTCCTTACATTCTGACACTCTCTTTTGAAAACTGACCTACATTTCAATTCTCACTTCCGAATCAGTCCTACATTTCTGATTCATTACATTTGAGGTCGGTCCTTACATTCTAACACTCTTTTGAGAGTTGACCTACATTTCAATCCTCAATTCTGAATCAGTCCTACATTTCTGATTTATTATATTTGAGGTCGGTCCTTACATTCTAACACTCTTTTTGAGAATTGACGTACATTTCAATTCTCATTTTCACCTTTCTGATTCATTACATTCGAGATCAGTCCTTACATTCCAAATCTCTCTCTCTCTCTCTCTCTCTCTCTCTCTCTCTCTCTCTTTTTAAATTGATATTTAAATTTCAATTCCCACCTCGGGGTCAGCACTTACATACTTACTCCCATCCTTTGTAAATCTTTGAAATTTCATAACTCAAAGTTCACTCTCTAATCCCCAGTGATAGTCCCTACTTCTTAACATAGTCAAACACTCACCAATTAATTCCCCAACGGAAACAAATCACACACGACTCTAAACATATTTTCAGGTCTGTTGACTTAGAAGTTGTATTTGTTTTTATTGATCTCGTCGGTCAATGCCAAGACGCGTAGTGTGCTTGCCCAGCACACCACCCCTATTGGGGTCCATTTGTTGACCTCACTTTTGGTTGAGGTTTAGTTTTTCCTCTTTAGTAGCATAAGGGCTAGCCATAAGATTTTCCTATTGACTATTCTTAGAAAACTAGAAAAAGCACCATCACCACTAGAAATTCCAAACTCTTCTTTACTCAACTTGAAGTTCCACATATTGGTCCTAACCTCTAGCACTTAATAGGTGGGGGTCATTATGAGGGAGCTCAAGGAGATTTCCCATAGTACTGCTGGACCTTAGGGTTGATCCTAAGTGTTGGTCTAAACCTAAAGCACTCACCAGCAATCACCTCACTCACAACCACTCACAAATACAAACCCAAAATTCCTTAACCTTGATCCCTTGATCCTTAGGGATACTCATGTAGATGGTCCCCTAAACCTACTAGCCCTAGGACTATGGTTTAGCTAAGACCACTATGTAGAGGACCCAAAATGGGGTTTCCATTGGTCCATAGCTTATTGGTGATGATTGGTACGTCAACTCTACCAAAATACCCATCTTGGCCTTTTACCCCTAAAACACCACCAAATTACCAAAATACCACTCAATAGCTCAAAATCCCAAAAATTTCAAAAATTCCCAGAAAATCCTAATAAATCCCAAATATTCCCAATTTCATTTCGCTCAACTACCACATGGCCAAAGTTTGCCAATTTGACCATATTTAACCAAAATTGCCAAATTTCCCTTTAAAGACCAAAATTTCCCCAAATCCAACTCAAATGTCCATCAATTAGATTTCAATTGACCTCAATTTCAATCATAAACTCAAATTAACTTTTGATATGACCAAAATAAACCAAATAAAAGTGTAACTAGCCCATGATTTGAGCCCAATTTTGAGTTAGGTTAAAGCCCCAATCTTGGCCACATGACCTAATCTCACCAAATTGAACCCATAGCCTAGTCAATTGGCCCCAATTAATGTTTCAAAATCTTGATAGCATTCCTATAGATTAAAATTAACCATTATTTGGCCTTGGTGAATCCTCATATCCATTTTATTTGGGCTTAAATCCAAAATTCCCAAATTTTGCCCCAAATTGGCTAAGTCCCCAAATTTCACCCAATTGATTGCCTTAACCTCCAAATTGATATCTAATTCCTATTGAAAACTCTTAATGTGGTCCCTATTGACTATTTACAACAATCAATTTGGACTTATCCTAAGGCTAACCCAATCTAGACCCAAGCCTAGCCCAACATGACCCAAATTGATTAAGGTTCAAAATTCCCTCAAATTGACCCTTCATTTGAACTCAAAACCATTTCCATTCTTCACCAAAGTTGTTCCTTATGATCATCTACACCAAATGAAACATTTATTTGGGCCAATTGACATGGCTAACCTAGCCCAAACCCAAGTTTTGGTCGTTTGCACCCACTTGGACACATGCACTGAATGTGACCTAACCACCCTAAAGTCACCATATTAACTCCATCATAGCCATTAGCTTGACTTAGTGACCAGTCCAAACACCATGAACCCACCTAAATCAAGCCATGGACCAAAGGCTCCCCAAATTAAGAGATCATATTCTCAAAAATACACATGCTTAAGATAACTTTGCCAAATCAAAGCACATTTGCATTATATTGTTGTGATGGATTCCTCTGGTTTCCCTGAGCTCCTAGCCACCTCCCCCTGACTAGCCGACCAGCCTAGTGGCCGGAAAAGCTCAAAATTGAGAGCCACCCCCATGGAACCTTACCCAAATCAAATCTAGAGGCCAACTCATCCAAATCAAATTGAAAAACTCCTCTGCCCTCCACCTAAGCGCCACAATGCACCCAAGCTTGTGCCCTGAGAGCCACCCCATGGCCATTTTTATAAAAACTCACCTCCACGGCCATGGGAGTGGTGCAAAATTATTTTTAAAGAGAGCCTCCCAAATCACTCACAAAGCTTCCTTGAGATCTCCACAGCCCATTCCAATCACCCCACTGTTTTGATTCCCCCTGTACAACCCTAATTTTGAGCTTAAAAATTAGGGCAGAAACAGAACATCTCTCAAATCTCCACCAAAATTCAATTGCTTGTGCCCACAACTTCACAACAGCAAGAGAAGACAAAGCCCCATAAAATCACCCTCTGAAATAGCCTCCACCATAGCTCTAGACCAACACCTGAAATCGAGCTTGGTCGAATTCATACTTACGCCTTACACCGAGACCAGGGACTCAATCCCTAGCCTCCTTGGACCCCAACGAACGTGTCAAACACCTCTGATTGAAGCCTCCCTTCCCAGAGAAAAGGTATAAAACTTCTCCTCCTTCGGAGTGTATTTTGATTTTCCATTTACTTGAGCTTAATTTCATGACACATTAGCTATATGGATATGTTCGTCTCACTAAAGCAAGTATTTTAAAAAAAATCACTTAATTTGGTTGAGAAACGAGTGAGATCTTAGGCCTTGAAGGTGGACGACTCTCGGCCTAAGCCATTGGGGATGATGACCACGCACCGTCTGATCGCGCGTGTATCAAACAGACGGAGGAGATCGAGTCAGACAACGCTTTGGGACATAAACAGCGGGCCGAGTCAGCAAGCTATGTGGACGACAGCGTCCAACCAAAGCGCGCCACACATGCCTTCGGAGCCGTCGTAGGATGAGGTGGCACGCACGGTTTAAATAGAAAAATAGGGCTTTTTTCTATTTATTTTAATAGCCCCAACTTAGAAAATACATAACTTTGTGAAAAAAAAAATCACAAAAATAAAATAAAATAACCCTCTAACTCAGTGAACAGAGGATCAAGTCCATTTGATGCATAAAATATTTTTAATTAATTAAACATTATTTGGAATCATTTGATTCTCCCTGCATATTGATACATTACCTTGAATTGAAATTTTGGCATGTTGTAGCCTTTGTTAAGGGAAATATCCTCTGATTTTTCCAAAGTTAGAGGAGGTTCCTATACAAAGATAGATATTTTTCAAGTTCTTGCATATTATTTCCTTAAAATAATCATGGAAATTAGCATATTGATTAGAAAATTCTAAGAAAATTTTGGAAGGTCCGCCATGACCAGAGAAGCTTTTAGAAATAATTTCATGGGTCAAGTTAGTTAAAATGCTCTTAAACTTTACAAACACTAAATCACTAAAATAATTAATTTTGGAAAATATAAACATTTAAATGACTTGATTTTTTATCTCTATTGTGGTCTATGATCCAGAGAACTCACTATAAAAATTTCAAAATATTTTGAGTTCATTTAATAACTTAAGTTGATTTTTAAAGATAAATATCACTTTTGACACTTAAATGATGTTTAAAAATCAAAATATTACTCAAAAAATTATGAAATCTAGCTTTTTGAGTTCTCTGTGATCAGGGATATTTTATAAAAGTAAAATGACATTTAGAATAATAACTTAATTTCTAACCTATTTTAAATATTTAAAAAATTAAAAAATCATAAAAAACACAAAAATAATAAAACTCATTAAAATGTTCTAAATTCCTTCTTGATCACTTAGGGAACAATTACAATATTTTCCTGATTTTCTAAATAAAGATATTGAATTTCAAAGTTTAAAAATAATTTTTAAAAGCTAAAAATGACTTTTTTCACTAAAATAATTTCAATAAATAAAAGAAAAATTAAAAAAATATGAAATTTGCTCCTCTAGGTCCTCTGACCTTAGGGAGATTTTTTAAAAATACAAAACCTAATTTTCACCATTTAAAATATTTTATTAAATCACAAAGAATTTAAAAAATCATGAAATTTGATCCAAAGGCTTATCTGGTTTAGGTCTACCTCTAGTAAATATTTCAAGGGATTATACTTTACCTTGGTCAAGTTACAAATTTTCTTTGAAAAATCCTATTTTTGCATGAAAATAATAATATCAATTAAATTAAATTCTAAAAAATCACATTTTCTCCTCTGATGTCTTAATTGACCAATGAATAAAAATTTCAAAGTATTTGAATTGAATTTGACAAATTATTAAGTGTTAGAGCCTTAGGGGCAAATGTGTAATTTTGGAAATTTAGCCTTAATTAACATTTAGGCTTAATTTAAGGAGAGAAATGGGTAACCTCTGATCCTAATCAATTTTTTTAATGCTTGAAACATAAGGGGTTAGTTGGTAGAAACCAATCTCACTTTCCTCATCAAAAAGATAAGTTAATAAATTTCTAAATCATTAAAAATTTGGAAGTTTATTAAAATTAAATGATCCTGGACTTAGGGGTATGACTTTTGAAGCCAATAATTAATCAATTCAATACCCCTATTTTGATTTTCAAATAAAATCCAAATCATGAATCATGACCGCTTAAAGCTTAACATTTTTAAAACTAATTAAGACGC
>NEWO01001723.1:55901-66401 GCA_003013225.1 Phalaenopsis aphrodite
CTACGGACATTGGCCTATTTGGATATTGAAGCTCAAGAGCTTACGACAGATAAGATGATGTTAAGAGGATTCAACCAAAAGGGAGGAAGAGCCCTTGGATCAATTACATTACTTATGAAGGTTGGAGAACTCATAACAACTGCTAAATTTCATATCATCGACGCCGAGACCTCTTTTAACGCCTATTGGGAGGACCATGGATTCATGAGCACAATATGGTTCCATCATCTCTACACCAGTGCATCAAATACCGCAAAGATGGTCAAGAAAATTGCATTAAGGGAGATCTACAACCATTTTCAGTGCATGAAGTTGGTATCCATGAAGATGCTGCCTACTACACGCCTCCAAAGAAAACTGTCTTCTCTCGTGAAGTTATCATAAACAAAGATGAAGATTCAAAAGAATCACAAAAACGAGGCCATACAACTCTGCTTCAACAATCTTCTACCACCCCCTTTCAACGAGTTGGTGGAGGTTCTTCTAGTTCACGCACCCGAGGTCGAGGTCGGGGACGCAGACGAGGAAAGATCAATTTAATTGTTGAACGGACTAGGCCAACCATCAACATTGGTGATGAAGACAGTTCTGAAGATGAAATAATGATGACAAAGCAGAAAAAACCTCAGTACGAGATATCTCTAGAAGATACAGAGAAAAATGAATATGAAACAATGTATGATTGGATAAACCACTATGTGAATATTATGACCTTTACTCCGGTTCTCCCTCAAAAGGTCGAGAGTTTAGAGTTCAAGGAAGTTTGTAGTGTTGGTTCAAAGCCGATCAAATTTTACCGTGCTTCTACCTCTACTAAGCTTGAAAAACATGTAAATTTGGATGTTGATTCTAATGAATTAATGGAATTGTCTTTTGGTTACTTCTCGCCTTGTGTTCAAAAGTTAATTCAACAGGGACACTTATGGGATGAGTTGCATAGGCTATCCTGCTATGGGATGAGCAAGTTAGTCTACTGGAGAAAAGAATAGAAGAAATCGCTGTAGCCATGACTACCACGGCCACCATTCCATGGCAATCACAAGTGCCGCAGTTGGTTTCTTCAAAGATCAATCAGCCAAAGATCTTACACATTAGAGATGAAAGAAGAGATGTTGCTTTAGCAAACAGAGACGAACAACATAGAAAGGATTCGCCATCGAGCGCCATGCTAGAGAAAGATTTCAAGCAAATGGTTGAACAAGTGTGAGACGCCTTAACCCAATCTAAGGGTGGTGCTTTGGTTCAAAAGGGTAGACCTTACCCGGAGGAATTCGATGTCGTGCCTTTCCCCAAGTGTTTTGTGGCCCCAAACATTAAGATATTTAATGGGGCTAGAAATCCCAGATAACATAGAGCACACTTCTGAGCTAGCTATAGCAACATGAGGAATAGTGAAGCTTTACTCTACCAGCAGTTCATCAACAGTTTGTCAGGGATTGCTTTCGCTGGTATGCTGATCAGCCCAACGGGTCAGTTAAGACATTTTTCGAGTTGGAACAGTTATTTATGAAGAGATTCACCGGAGCACAACATCACGTGTCTATTGGAGAGCTCATGATGGAAAAACAAAAGCTTAGCAAAACCTTGGTGAACTACATTTTGAGGTGGAGAAACCTTAACATGAAATGTGAACCTTAGCTATAGGAACATCATGCAATTGAGATTCTACTCAAGAGCATACATGGGCTAGTAGCTTTCATGCTCAAGGGACTTTCCATCAAATCCTTCATGAAGCTACTCATTAAAGCCAACAGTCTACGAGAAGAAATCAAGCACATGGAGTCACACGAAAAGGCTAAAGTAATCAAAGTGTTTGAAAAGAAATCAACAGTAGTAGTGACCATTGACAAAGGAAAACAACCGATGAAGACATATGTAGAAGATCCTCGCCAGTCTTCATCGCAGTATACACAGAAACAGAGTAGTCAGTCCAACCAGCGACTGCCTCAAGAAGGATCACCTCAAATAGGGGAGAGGAAAATGTCCCTATCAGAACGATGTAACAAAAATGGTGCATTCTTTCAGGGATGAAGCTATACCTAAGATATTTAGAAGTTTGATGAAGAAGCCAGAGTTTAGACTACCAGATTAGAAGAAGCCCGAAGAGGTGGATAGGAAGAATCAACCAAATTATTGCACGAAGAGGTCTAAATCAAAGAGGTGATATTTAGAAGGATGCTTTATCTTTAAGGACTGGATCGAGAAGAACCTTAAAGAAGGGAACATAACGTTCCTGAAAGAATATTTAAGAGAACCTAAAAAAGGTTCCATAAATATGATTTCGGTTGAGCAAATCTCCCCGATCGATCTGTATACTGGAACAGATGGATGGGGTACAACTTAGGACCAACTTAAGAGGGTCCTCAATCAAATACAGGATTCATCAGAACAATTTTTTACAAATACCAAAGAAGAAGGATGGAATGAGGTCTGGAGAAGATCATCCAAGAAAATACTGAACAAGATCCAGTCTGCATCAAGACAAGCTTTCTATTCAGAGTCCTCAACATACTAAGACCGAGATGAAGATTTCGCTAGGAGATCCATCATCATCAAGGACAAAGAAGAAGAAGAAGAAAAGTCTCACTGCATAGATTGATAGCATGGAGGGTAGGATAGGAGCTGCCTCTGCTAGATTAGTTGTCTCGGATTCGAGAAAGAAAATCCTCGAACCCTTGACTTTGTATGATTATCTTTTTGTCTCTTCGGGGTCTTATGAATACAATTCTTGTGATTTTTGCTACGTTTTAACTGTTTCTGGTGATAACGTAAATAGTTATGACCAATCTAACTTTGATCTTGATCCCCAAAATGATCCTCAAATTGTATTAGAGTCCGATGAACTCACCGTCAAGTTCAAAGAAGACACCAATGACACCGTTTACGATAGCACCAAGAGCGAGGAAACAATTCTCGAGCACCACGGTACACCATTTATCGTCAATTTAGATCTTTCCGATGATGAGGAGGAGACACCGAAAGATTCAAAAATGATAGCTGAAGAAGAAAAAATCACAGAGGGTAACCTAAGGTGCGAAATAGTGTTACCACCAAGAACAACTCCAACAGATAAAGGAAAGCAAATAATGACTCAAGAAGAGATACCCCCACCTCCACTAGTTGAAGAACCACATGATCAAGACAAAATCGAAGGATCATACAAAGTAGACTACAACGTGCTAGCTCATCTTAGGAAGTTGCCAGCCCGATTAAGCATCTACGATGCTCTAATCCTATCAAAGGAGATGAGAAAGTCTCTGGTTACAGCTTTGCTTGAGCCAGAGATCTTCTTAGCTCAGTTGGCCAGCACATCCTCAGATGAAGTTTGTTTGTTGAAAGAACAACATGGGGTAACCTTTACAGATGAAGACATGTTGCTCGGTACCTCTGACCACAACCGTCCACTCTACATCTCCATCAGCATCGATAAATTTGTGCTTTCCAGAGTTTTAGTAGATTCTGGAGCATTTCTTAACTTAATGAGCCTAAAAATATTGGCCTACTTGGATATTGAAGCTCAAGAACTTACGACCAATAAAATGATGTTAAGAGGATTCAACCAAAAGGGAGAAAGAACCCTTAGATCAATTACATTACTTATGAAGGTTGGAGAACTCGTAACAAACACCAAATTTCATATCATAGACGTCGAGACCTCTTTTAATGCTTTTCTAGGTTGACCAAGGATTCATGAGCACAACATGGTTCCATCATCCTTACACCACTGCATAAAGTATTGCAAAGATGGTCAAGAAAACTGCATCAAAGGAGACTTGCAACCATTTTCAGTGCATGAAGTTAGTATTTATGAAGATACTGCCTACTACGCACCTCCAAAGAAAAGTGTCTTCTCTCGTGAAATTATCAAGAACAAGGATGAAGATTTAGAAGAATCACAAAGAGGAAGCCATTCAACTCCACTTCAACGATCTTCCACCACTCTCTTGCAATGAGTTGGTGAAGGTTCTTTTAGTTTGTGCACCCGAGGTTGAGGTCGAGGACGTGGACGAGGAAGAATCAACTTAATTGTTGAACAGACTAGACCAACTATCAATATTAGTGATGAAGAAAATTTCAAAGACAAGATAATGATAAAAAATAGAAGAAACCTCAGTATGAGATGTCTCTAGAAGATACAGAGAAAAATGATTACGAAACAATGTATGATCGGATAAACCATTATGTGGATGTTATGACCCTTACTCTGATTCTCCCTCAGAAGGTTGAGAGTTTAGAGGTCAAGGAAGTCCGTAGTGTTGGTTCAAACTCGATCAAATTTTATCATGCTTCTACCTCTACTGAGCTTGAAAAACATGTAAATTTGGATGATGATCCTAATGAATTAATGGAGTTGCCTTTTGATTACTTTTTGCCTTGTGTTCAAAAGTTAATTCAACAGGGGCATTTACCAAAACAAATGTCAAAAGATAAATTTTAACCTTTTGAAAAATTATGAAATGTTAAAAGTTGAACACCAAATTCAAAAAAGGGTCTCAGATTTGATACAATCGGATCAGTCGATGATTCTGAATTTTGCATGATTATTACTGGTGAGTCATGGGAGGATTGCCTCGATATAGAGGATGACTCTACTAATCAACCAATAGAAGATGCTCCACCAGAATTGGAAGAGGAAATTAAATCTATTGTTGATGAATTGAAAGAGATTAACCTCGGGACTGAAGAACAATCCCGACCCACATGTATAAGTTCCCTACTCAATGACAAAGAATCTTCAGAATTAATCAAACTATTAACAGAATTCAAAGATTGCTTTGCATTGAGCTATGATGAAATTTCAAAGCTGTCAGTAGAGGTTGCAGCTCATAAACTTGGGGTGGACAAGAATATAACCCTAGTAAAGCAAGCTCCCAGAAGAATGCTCCTCGAAATAGAACAACAAGTCATCACCGAGGTGAAGAAATTAATAGACACTAACTTTGTGAAAGAAGAACTATATCCCATGTGGTTAGCTAAAATTATCCAAGTTAAGAAGAAAAATGGACAGATCCGTGTTTGTGTCAACTTCAGAGATTTGAACAAGGCATGTCCGAAGGACGAGTTTTCACTACCCATACCAAAAATGATGGTGAATATCGCTTCAATGCACAAAGATTTCTCCTTTATGGACGGATCGTCGAGATACAACCAAATCAACATGGTTCTCAAGGATGCAGTACTTACAGCCTTCAGAACTCCAGTCAGAATTTTCTACTACACAGTGATGTCGTTCAGCCTAAAGAATGCCGGAGTAACATATCAATGACCAATGACGAAAATTTTTGATGACCTCATCCATAATCAAGTGGAATGCTATGTGGATGATTTGGTCATCAAAAGTAAACAAAATATAGACCATTTGTATAATTTGAGCATCGTGTTTGAACGGTTACGATGATATGATCTTAAAACGAATCCCTTAAAGTGCGCCTTTGGCATTACCTCCAAGAAATTTCTAGGATTTGTTGTCTTTCATCGGGGAATCGAGATCAACCCGGATAAAATTAAAGATATCTTGGAAATGCCTCCTCCTAAAACCTTGAAACAACTACGTTGGCATATTTGAGACGCTTTATTTCTAATCTCTTAATTAGGTGTCAACCTTTCTCGTCATTAATTAAAAAGGATGTCAAATTCGTTTGGGAAGAAAAATGTCCGTGGGCCTTTGAAGTTGTTAAGCAATATTTAATGACACCTCCTATATTGGTAGCCCCTATCCCAGGGAAACCATTGATACTTTATTCCGCGGCTTTAGATGACTCTCTTGGAGCCCTTTTAGCCCAAGTCAATGACGAGGGTAAAGAAAATGCACTCTACTACTTGATTCGTCGCCTAATACCGAAAGACATAAGGTATCCACCTATTAAGAAGCATTCTCTGGCGTTAATTTTTACCGCTCAAAAGCTTAAACATTACATGCTTTCTCATAAGATTACCTTAATCTCGAAAGTTAAACCGTTGCAATATCTGATGACTCGACCAACACTCTCTAGACTTTTGGCAAGATGGTCAATGATCTTATTGCAATTTGATATAACTTTTGTTCTCCTCTGTGCTATCAAGGGACAGATACTAGCAGACTTTCTCGCTGCACACCCACTGCCAGTTGGGTCCCCTCTCAAAGATGAGTTACCAAACGAGCAAATACTATAAATGGAATCCTCCAGTGCGTAATGTTGGGAAATGTACTTCAACGGTGCTTCGCCAGCCAAGAAAGATAAAGGATCAGGCACAATTATACCAAGCAAAGCACAGATCAGTTTGATCTTTATCACATCAGATAAGGGTATGTTGAGGTTCTCATACCACCTTACAGAGTCGTGTACCAACAATAAAGCAGAATATGAAGCTTTAAACATCGGGTTGGAAATGGCAATCTCAATGGATATAACGAACATTGCCATTTATGGCGACTCTCAACTCGTCATCCAGCAAGTCACCGGACAATATAAAATTCTGAAACTAAGATTAGCAGAGTACCATCAGTACACAATGAAGCTCTTGGAGTAGATCCCCGATGTGACTTTCTACCGGATTCTTAGGGGAGATAATGACCATGCCGACGCTCTAGCAAAACTTGCTAAGGAAATGACATGTCCCTTGGAGGATTCCATTGTAATCACAGTACAAGGAAGACAGGTTTTGTCTTAGATCGACCTATATACTCTACACAAGCTCAAAAAAAAAGAGGCAATAAACACAATTGCAGACATCAATGAAGATTGGCGCAAGCTATTAATAGAATATTTGCATACTGGAAAGTTGTCAGAAGACAACTCTAAAGCACATCACATCACAAGGAAGGCTATGTCTTACGCCCTGGTGGGAAACGTTCTCTACAGAAGATCGTTTGACCAGATGTGGCTATGGCGTTTGAGCAGAGTCGAAGCACAGAATATTGTTAAAGAAGTACATGGAGGATTGTGTGGTGCTCACCAGTCAGGGCTGAAGATGAAAATGAAGATCAAAAGACTCGGATATTATTGGCCAGCAATGATGTCTGACTGCATGGATACAACCAAGAAATGTCACCAATGCAAAGTGCATAGGGTGGTCTTACACCAGCCTCCGAATGTGCTCCACCCAACTGTTGCCTCGTGGCCATTCGAGTGTTGGGGGCACAGACTTAATAAGTTCGATAGACACTCCATCTTCCAAAGGACACAGATTTTCCAAAGGACACAGATTTATACTTGTCACTACAGATTACTTCTCCAAATAGGTAGAGTCAGTACCATTGTGTGAGGTTACAACACATCACGTCCTTCAAATTTTCAAAAGCCAAATTGTCAACCATTTTGGAGTGCCGTAAAGAATAATTTCCAACAATGGGACAACTTTCAGAAGCATAAAGACCAATAATTTTGTCAAAAGACATGGGATAGATTGGGGATACTCTACAATTTACTATCCCAAGGAAAATGGTCTGGTTGTAGCCTTGAACAAAACACTGGTACACATTTTAAATAAAGCACTGAACGAAAAAAAAGAGATTGGCACAACAAGCTATTAGAAGCCTTGTGGGCCTATCAGACGACTTTCAGGACTCCCACTCAATGCGCACCCTATATGCTCGTGTACGGGTCTGAGGTCATGCTACCGTTAGAAATTCAGACACCGTCTCTCAGAGTCGTCGTTGTCAACCAACTCACAATGGAAGAAAGTGCAAAATTCAGACTTGAAGAACTGGAGAGTCTTGAGGGAAAATGACTAGAAGCATAATAACATTTGGAGCTTTACCAGAAAAGATGGTACAAGCCCACGATAAATTGGTTCGCCCAAGGAAATTCAAAGTTGGTGACCTCGTACTTGTGCTCAAAAGGCCTATTCTTGCACGCCGCAAAATAGGTGGAAAATTCGAGCCAACTCGGGATGGATCATTTGTCATTGAAAATGTCTACACAGGAGAAGCCTACCAGTTAGTGGAATTCGAGGGCGAAAGACCCATATTATAAAAAAATGGATGATACCTAAAAACCTACTACGCAACCTGATGTCGCGTGCCTTAACTTGCTTTGAAACTTTGAAACTTTGATTGTTTTAGGGTTCTCTATGTGGTCAAATGTCTATGACCGGGTCCAAATTTTGTAATTAACCTCAACATAATGAAAATTTTGAGAAGAAATTTTAAACTTCAAGATTTCTCCTTTCCACTTTTGAACTTAATACTCCACTAAATTAAATAAAATTTATACATAAATAAACAATTCACTTCACTAAAATAAACGAAAATATACTATAATAAATACTTTGTTTTGTTCATGTTCATGCCAAGTTTGGACCCACTTACATTTTTCCTATCGTCTGCAGAAAAATGTCGGGACAGAGGCTGATCTTTGCTTTCAAGGATAGCTAGAGCCTCGCACTGAAAGAGGAAATGGCACTGCAGGGCGATACCATAGAATTCAACATGGACTTTAACCAAGTCGAAGGTCCTCTGATGAATGTAGTCAGCTGCAGAGAAAAAGAGGGATTGCCTTCACTGTTGAGAGTGACAGCCAGAGATAATGCATCACATAAAAAGAAGAACGTGATAATAGAGAAGGACTAGATGGAGGGGCCCAGCAGTCTGCCATCCCTGATAGCTACACCAGTCGGGGGCCCAGTAGCCGCCAATAATGAACGACTGCCAGATGCTTCGCTTTGCAGGACGCAACGCAGAAACGCCAGCCACAGAAAACAGAGGGCTTTTCTACGAGAAGAATCCAGATGTTAGAAGGGAACAAACAACTTACTTACCCCTATTCTTGAGGGGCGTATCTATGATCCAAACATGAAAGAAACGTCTTCCAGCCTACCCACCACAGATGAAGAATTGGGGTTTGTCACAGAGCTAGAGACACCTTTAGCTTTAGATGTTATGTAAGGCTTTCCCGACATGCAATGTTGAGATATCTGCAGGGACATCAGTTATAGATGCGTTTGTAAAATGCCCGGATTGTAATGTTTCATATTTACAACGCTTCAGTACATTGGAAGAGTATACCTCCAGCACCGATGGGTCTCAGACTTCAAATTTTATGATGGATGAGCCATATGTCTCACTGGGGATAGATCAGTATATACCATGGAGCCCAGGGTCGTACATCCTACTAGATGCCTAGTCTCATGTCCAAGATCAGCCAGCGCCAGTTTGGGTTCCTGCCGATGATCAGAGGGAGGAACACCCGTGACAGCTACCGACTCCTAGCTTGATGGAATACTACAAAATAAGTATGGTGAATAAAAGAGAGTTTTAATTTTATGACGAAGTTCAAGGAAGAATCGTCAACATATTGGAAGGCTTTGAGCTGTATACCAAAGTCTTCTCCGAGAGTGACAAAAGAAACATTCTTGACTGCATCTTTGATTTGAGAGATAGAGGATGAGCACGCCTTCTCATGGAAAGAACATACTCTGAGCCAAAGAAATGGATGAGAGGAAAAGGGAGAATCAACATTCAATGCGGCTGTTGTTATAATTTACAAATGATAGATAGAGAAATCCGTCAGGGACCCTTAGACATGACAAGTTAGATCCACTACCTCGTATAATAAAGTGGATGATCAAGATGATGGTCAGATGGAGCATACTGTCAGCTACCTGCATCCCGAATAGTTGTATAATCAACATATATGACGAGGGTGATTGCATCCCTCCCCATATAGACTACCACGATTTTGTGTGGCCCTTCTGCAGAGTCTCATTTCTGAGCAAGAGCAATATATTATTTGGGAAAGAGATTGACATTGTTGACCCTGACGAGTTCAGATGAACTATAGAGATTCCACTGCCAGTTGGTTCAATTTTTATTCTGAAAGGAAACGAGGCTGATGTCGCCAAGCACTGCATTCGAAGGACACGACACCGTAGGGTGTTTGTAACCTTCCATAGGATGGACGACAACAAAATACCATGTGGATTTCTACTAGACCCAAAACTGGAAGAGCTACTGCCGTACGAGCTATGAGAGGGTTGTACCTCTAAGTACATGCAAAGGGAACTCTTGTTCTAGAGCATGGCTTAGAAGGTCTGCTCGATCAGGGTCTGTCATACCTGATACAGATGGTCAGAGGGTTCACTTTCTTTTTTATAGCAACATGATATGTATTTGATATATTCAGCCTACATTGTATTCATAGCATGAAATGTTCCGGATGTACTTCAACAGGGACTATATATTGTACTTTGTTTAGGCGTCAGCCTATGTTTGATCTGTGACGTCTTGATCTAAAACAAATTAATGGAAATTTCTCTCAGAAATGTGCCTTTTTGTCATTTCTTTTTTGTGCGATGGATGAAAGCCACGAACCATGCGTTGGTTCAAAATTTCAATAAATGAAGTACGAAACAACAAATCTTTAACAAAAATAAAATTTGAACAAAAATAATCACAAATGAATAAACAACAAAAATAATTTCTTTTGAAAATCAACCAACTAAATTAAAATTTTAAAGACATATTTTGAAAATTTTAAATGTGATAAAAACAACAAGAAAAGAAAGTAAATATGTTGAGTG
>NEWO01001724.1:12278-39750 GCA_003013225.1 Phalaenopsis aphrodite
TCTAAGCATTTCTCTAACCTAAGGAAACCTCTAATGCTATTTCCATAAACCAAAAACTTTGTTATGATTGAGTAAATAAATTAATTTTGAAAATCCTATTTTCTAAGTTAAAATAATTATTTAATTTGAAAAAATCACATTTCTCCTCTGATGTTTTAATTACCCTATGGGTAGAGTACTCTAACAATCTCTAAAGTCACTAGAATAATGCTTCATGAGTTATGAGGTGAACAGCCTTAAGCCACATTTCTCTGCAGACCAAACAGATGTCATACATTT
The DNA here is from genome assembly GCA_003013225.1 of Phalaenopsis aphrodite. Taxonomy (NCBI): domain Eukaryota; kingdom Viridiplantae; phylum Streptophyta; class Magnoliopsida; order Asparagales; family Orchidaceae; genus Phalaenopsis; species Phalaenopsis aphrodite. The sequence continues at coordinate 12,558 of NEWO01001724.1, forward strand.
CTTAGTTTATTTGATTAAGCCTCACCGTCAAGTCATTTGTCAATTGTTCGAGATGGATACATAGCTTAAGGTGTGGCACTCTCTCATTTAAGTTATGAAAGATACGAGATCAGTTTGATTTCATATCTTTCTAAAATTAAAAATATATGTAAATTAAATGTCCCTCCGAAGCGGGCGACGGGATTCTGATTTCGGCAACCGATATCTTCCACAGGACGTCCCCTCCCAAAACTATGTTGACAACACTAAAATATGAAAATATTCAAACTAAACTACAAACCATTTTTTTACGTTTTTTAGTTTAAAATGAAAATAATTCAAATTATAAAATAACTTACTACTACTTTCCGCTACTTCCCCGACAACGACGCTAAAAACTTGATACTGGTGGATTTAGTGTGTTAAATTTGCAAAAAAAAAAATCAATATTACAAAATACACATAGCAGATACAATAGTAAATATGCAAATTAATCATAATAAAAATGATTTTGGTGAAAATAGTTTTATCTTTTAAAAATTCTTAAACTGTCAAATCCCCTGAAAATAACGCAAATATACATATCGCTCAAGTAATATAGAGCTCCAATGGAGTTCTAGATATCGATCCCACAGGGAAGTTGGAAATGCCTATAAGCAAATTCTTAAAATTATAATGTAAACTACAATTTTAAATTACAAAGTGAAGTGTTAAATATGAATATAAAGTAAAAGAGTGAATGTTAAATAAAATGCAGTAAAAAGACAAAGTTAATCAAACTAATTGCTAAACTTTCAAAATTAAAATTTACGAAAACTAAACAAAATTTTTGTGATGAAGTGTTCAAATTTTACAAAGCATCCTTCCCCTTTACAATGACTATATAGATTGTGAAGAAATTAAAATCATATATATATATATATATATATATATATAATTTTGTGCCAAATAAAAGTGCATAAAGAACATTGACTACTCTAGAGTTTGGTCCCTGGTTCCGTGGTTAAACTGGAAGCATACAAGTTGCCACTCGAGAGCTCACACTAATCCCTCACTTGGGAGCTAACATTCTCACATCAGTTTCTAATCAACTGGACTAAATTGAAGATTTTAATCTGTCACCTTAAAATCTCTAATTCTGCATCTAACAAATTATATTTCCTTATTTATTTGCACTCAACTCAATGGATGACATCGTCTCTCATGAAATCAAATGTGATTCTCCCTATGTTGTAGAAATCATAGCTCTTTCGGAACATATGTTTCTCAACATATTTAAACATTTCAATTGGCCAGATTGAAAAGAAAATAAAGATCCGAGTTCAAATCATTACAAATTATTAACATTTAAAACTGTATAAAACAAAATCAATTTTTCACAAAACCATATCTCAAAGTAGGGGCAAGGATAAAGAACACTACTCAGAATTCATGAGAAGATGTGACAAAATAAAGATTTCATATATAAAAAAAAGTTTATAAAACAAAAGAGATAAAAGAAACAACTTATCTGACAATCTTTCTTAAGAAAATCCTTAGAAGTTCTCTTCAATTCATTCTCTCTTAACAAGCACTCTCAATTCTCTCTTAGAAGTGCAATGAAGAAGAAATCTCTCACCTTCCCTCTCTTCTTACAATCCTTGAAGAAAATCTCCAAGCCCTTGACCCTCTCTCTCTCTCTCTCTCTCTCTAAAGCATCTTGTTTGCCCCTTACACGTCACTCTTACAAACTCTCCAAAACCTCTCCTTTTTTAAAAGGCTACCTCCCTCCAAAAAGAATTCAAAATTCCCTATAAAATTATATCTAAAAGTCAACCCTTTTGAATTCAAAAGACATGTTCATTGATCCAAGAGACATATCCCTTCATAGAAGAACCTTCCAAATTGTCTTGATGCATTGAATCACTCAAAGGGGTCTTTATAACAAGTGTCCCTTTCAAAATTCATCCCGAGCCACATTAATCCGCAAAAATTCATCTCTGGCGCATCTGGCGCTAGTTCTGGTGCATCAGGTGCCAACATCCTAAGTTCATGTTATTCTGGGTTTTTTCACTTCAAGCGCCAAATCTGGCGCATCTGGTGCTAGCTCTCTATCAAATGGCACTTCTAGTACCAATCTGGCACATCTGGCACCAGTTCTCTGTAAAATGATGCTTCTGGAACCAATCCGGCACTACAATTCCAAAAATCCTTGTTTTGGCTCCAAATTTCATCCTTTCTGCTAATTTTTCTCCAAATACCTAAAATTGATATACCTACAACAAAAACTTGAAAATACCCTTCTTTAAAGTGCAATGTAACAAAAATAAGCAAAAAATGTATACTTAAAACAGCATATTATTTTGGTGTATGAGTACACTAGAAATGACAGGCTAGAACCTATCCAACATAACCAAGAGTTTTAGGACTTTACTCTTGGTTAGCCAATGTTCTTTATTCACTCAGAATAGGGTAAAAAATAAGTATGTTTTTATTTGTCACAAAACTATATTTAAACCTTTAAACATTTGATTCCTACACTGATTATGATCTCATTGCAAGGGGAAAGCCTTTCATATAATTTGAACTCTTCTATATAATGTTAGTTTAGAAACACTTACAATTTTTTTTAAAATTTAAAACTAATTTAGTAGGGATTAGTTACCATTTCTTACAAATATATGGTCCACCTTAAAATTACCTATTTTTAGTGCATATTTTATGATCATTTTACGCATATTTTAGTGATATTGCACTTTAAAGTAAGGTATTTTATATTTTTTTAGTTTCAGGTACATAGAATTGACATTAGGAGAAAATGAGGGAAAAATGAGCAAAACTAGTGCAATTCATATGGTGTCTAGCGCCACCCTCTAGCGTTATTGTGCTACAGACGGGTGTAGTGGGCATTATAGCACCAGTAACTTCCCTTCTAGATAATCCATTGAATTTGAACAAATTTTGAAGGGGTGAATGAAGCAACCCTTTGTTATTTTTAGAGATCTATTAATATGGTTGAAAATTAAACAAAAAAGAGGACTTTTTTGTAGCATTTGAAGGCTTTACGAAGTCCTAGTTTTTCTTTTAAGTGTGAGTTTAAGTGTGTTTTGTGTTGTAAGAGTAAGAGTTTGGATAATTCTTCAAGGGGCACTTTGTATTTGTGTTTAAGTCGTTGTTTCTAAGCCTTAGATTTCAATACAAATTTGGTATTTTTATTTTATTCTTAATGAATTTAGTTCCCTTTCTTTCACCTTGTTTTTGGGAATTAATTTTCTAGGATGAAAATGATATAAAGATTTCTTTTTCACTTTTAAAAATTATGATGACATTTTCACTGATTCTTCATTGACATAACAAACTGGCCATTTGTGAGGTTAAAATCTATTAAGAAACATAAAAACCTGAGAGGGCTATGATTTCATCCAATTAATGAGTGTCACACTTCATTCTGTGCAGAGCCATTACAATCACCTAAGGGGGAGTGCATATCAATAGGGAGATAAGTTTTGATGGGCGTAGAATTGATTTTTCTAGGGTGATGGACTAGATTATTTTTCCAATTTTGTTTAGAGTTTGGATTGTAAGGGTCCCTAGTATGCCCTACAGAGAGGGTACAGTGAGTAATCTAGATGTCAGAGGCCAGAATCTACTAAGCACTACTACACAAGCTGGTAAAAATTTCTAAATTAGTCAATGTTGTTTATTAGCACTGAGAGAGGGTAAAGAATAATAATGTTCCTATTTATCACAATACATCATCATATTTTTAGTCATTTAAATCCTAGATTGATTAATATCCCACTGTAATGAGAAAGATATTTTCATAATATTCAAACTCATTAGAAATACTTTTATTAAACTATTAATCATAATTTTTTCTATCAGTTTTAATTTAGTATTAACTATTATGATCATTTTTTTTATTTCATCTACAATTTAAATAAAAATTTCTTTTGAGTTTTGCAAGACAATTCAAAAGATTCCAACTATCTTCATTGGATCGATACTGGTTTTTTAAAGAAAACCTTATATTACTTGGAATGAGACTTATACATAAGTAGTACATCTAGTGTGAATTTTTTTTATTTATTTTCCATACAATTTCATTTACTTACACTAGTCGCTAAATATAATTTGGATCAAGATTTTGGCAATATTTTGGAGATTAAAAATACACATAATTGCTGGCTGAGTCAAGTTTTTTGTATCGTTGTCGGGGATAAGTAACAAAACTTTTTAAATTTGGAAACTAAACTTTGTTATTTTCAATTTTGTTTGAATTATAGATTTAATTTTATTAGAAATTAAAAACCAAAAAAAATTTAAAAATATAAAATTTGAAAAATTAAAAATCCAAAAAATATAAAAATCTGATAATTTTAAATAAAGAGAAGTCTCTTTTTTTGTTATGTTATTTTATTTTCTAAAATTTTATCATTTTTGTGCGTAGTTCGGGATCTGAAGGTTTCGTGTCATACGATTCTAAATTAGAAGGTACAATAAGAAAAATTTGAAAATAATGAGACTTTACAATTTTAAGATATGACAAACACTTCACAAAATAATATTGAAATTTAAAATGATAAAAATGAACATCATAATTTACAAAAACCTTTAAGGGATTATGCAAACCCTACGGAAGATGAATTCCACTTAATTATTCAAACTCCTGTTGTAACAACTAACTCATTTGACTTAAACTTGAAATAGTATAAATGGTACAAAACAATTAGTTTGGGGGAACACCAAATGAGGAACCAAATTTGCATCTCGCAAGTTTTTCAGAATTGTGTGCTACATTTAAATATGTTGGTGTATCAAATGATGTCGTCAGACTTAGACATTTTCCTTTTTTTATAAAAATAAGATGTGGTTAAATTCATTAGCACCTGGATCTATTAGAACTTGGGGAGATTTGGCATAAAAATTCCTAGTAAAGTATTTTCCACTTCAAAAACTGTTAAACTTAGAAATGATATTACTTCTTTTATTCAGTATGAAGGGGAGTCAATTTATGAAGCTTGGGAAAGATTTAAAAAACTCCTTAACAAGTTTCCACATCATTCTTTACCAGACTGGTTAATTGTTTAAACATTTTAAAATGGGTTAGTTAGATCCCTTAGATCTATCATAGATGTTGTTGTTGGTGTTTCATTAATGTCTAAACCAGTTGATGAAGCCTATGCTTTAATTGAAGAAAAGACTACAAATAATTTTAAATGGCCTTCTGGAAGGGGAAATCCTAAGAAAGTAGTCAGTAATCATGATAATGATGCTATTTCAATGGTTGATTCACAAGTTGCTACATTATCTAATAAAATAGACCAAATTGGAATGAATTTTTCTTAAACACCTCAATTGATTGATAAAATTCATTATCACAAATGCTTGATTCTCAAACTTCATTAGACACTATAAATGTTATTAATAGACACAATAACCCAAATTTCAATTGTTATAACCCATGTTGCAAATACCATCCAAACTTTAACTAGAATAACAATTCTAGTGGTGGAAGTCAACAATGGGGGAACAATCAAGTAAACCCAATGAGAATTCTAGAACAATCAGGGTAATTCTAACTTTAAACCTACTTATTCTCATTAATTTAACAGTAATCAAAGAGTTAAGGAGTAGAATTTTTCATTAGAAGACGTGGTTTTACAAATGGGTAATCAATTATAGAGTCAGAGTACTGCTATAAGAAACATAGAGAATCAACTGGGAAAAATTTCTAACCCACTTAACAATGTGCCTCAGGGAACACTTCCTAGTAATGTTGAGATCAATCCTAAAATTAAAAGTAAAGAGCAAGAGCAAGTTCAAGTTATCCAACTAAGAAGTGGGAAAGGATTGAGTGTTGTTGTTCAAAAAAGAAATCAAAATTAAGAGAGAAGACAAAGAAACTAAAAAACCTGAAGAAAGTATTCCTAAGGAAGTATAAAAACCTATTTCTCCAACTAAGAAGAACGTACAAAAACCACCACTACTTTTTCCTCAAAGACTTAGACATCAGAAACTTGATCAATAATTTTCAATATTTTTTGAGATATTTAAAAAGATTACAATTAAAACTCCTTTTGTAGAAGCTCTAAAACAAATGCCAAGTTATGAAAATTTTATAAAAGAAGTTTTAAATTAAAAAGGTTAAATATTATGAGACTCTTACACTTAGTGAAGAGTGCAGTGTAATAATTTAGAAAAAGTTTCCTTAAAAACTCAAAGATCCTGGCAGTTTTACCATACTTTGTGCAATTTAAGAAATAATTTGTGGAAAAGCTTCATGTGATTTGGTAGCAAGCATTAATCTCATGTCATTATCTATATTTAGAAGGCTATGTTTAGGAGATTTTTCTCCCATTATTGTAACCCTACAGTTAGTTGATCGATCTATCACTTATTCTAAAGGGGTTATAAAAGATGTGTTGGTTAAAGTGGATAGATTTATCTTTCCTGTTAATTTCATTATTTTGGATATGCAAGAAGATAAAGAAATTCCTCTTATTTTAGGAAGACCTTTCCTAGCTACTGGACGTGCAATGATAGATGTGGAAAAAGAAAAATTAACCATGGAGTTAATGACCAGGATGTAAATTTTAATGTGGTTAAATCAATGAACTATATTGATAAAGGAAAAGATGGTAAATGTTACAGAATGAATATAATTGACTATACAATTGTTAATCATTTTCAAGAAAGATGTGAAGTCATCTCGGATCAAACTGATGAAGTAAATTTGATACAAAAAGAATTAGAAACTAAAAATGAACTTGAAAACAAATCAAAAGAGAAATTGACTGAGGAATTAAATATGTTCAGGAAGAATTTGAAATTTTAGATATTACTAAAAATAGTAATCCTTTGATACCCTTTAATTGAAAAACCTCATGAACTTGAGATGAAGGTTCTATGTACTAATTTAAAGTATACATTTTTGGGGAACTCGTCTACATCGCCTGTTATTATATCCTCATATTTAACAGATGAACAAGAATAAAAATTATTAAACGCATAAAAAAATCATAAGTAAGCATTTCGATGGACACTAGTTGACATTAAAGAAATCATTCCTTCAATCTGTATGCACATAATATTAATGAAAGATGATTATAATCCTAGAATTGAACCTCAAAGAAGATTAAATCCTATGATGAAAAGGTTGTTAAGAATGAAACTTTAAAGTGGTTGGTGCTAGAATTTTTTACTAATTTCAGATAGTTCATGGGTTAGTCCTATTCATTTTGTTCCTAAGAAAGGAGGAGTGACTATTGTTGCAAATGAAAAGAATCAATTAATTCCTACAAGATAATTACATGGATGGCAAATTTATATTTATTATAAAAAGTTAAATGCCACCACAATGAAAGATCATTTTCCTCTATCTTTTCTAGATCAAATATTGGATAGACTAGCTGGGCACCATTATTTTTACTTTTTGGATGGATATTTTGGATACTACCAAATTCCTATTACTTCGAAGGATCAAGAGAAAACAATGTTTACTAATCTTTATGGAACATTTTCTTTCAGGGTCATTTGGATTATGTAATGCACCTGCAACATTTTAAAGATGTGTGATGTCAATTTTATGTGATTTAATTGAGAAAGGAATTGATGTTTTTATGGATGATTTCTCAGTTTTTGGAACTTATTTCAATTCATTTTAGATCATTTAATGAAGGTTATACAACACTGTTATGAAAAAACTTTGTTCTTAATTGGGAAAAAAAGTTAATTTATGGTTGCAGGAGGAATTGTTTTGAGAGATAAGATTTTTGAGAAACTCATGGAAGTAGATCCAGCAAAAATTCAAGTCATTGTTGATTACCACACCCTACTAATGTTAAATGAATAAGAAGTTTTCTGGGATATGTTGGTTTCTATTGGCGTTATATTAAAGACTTTTAAAAATTTCCAAGCCTTCATGTCAACTGTTGGAAAACAGTGCTAATTTTGATTTTAATGAGGAATGTCATAATGCTTTTAACTTATTAAAATAAAATTAGTTGCTTCACCAAATATTATTTCACCTGATTGGACAAAACCTTTTGTATTAATGTGTGATGCTAGTGATTATGCTATTGGGGTTATTTTAGGGCAGAGATATGATAAAATTTTGAAAGTAATATATTGTGCTAGTAAAACTCTTAATGAAGCTCAAATTAATTACAATACTACCAAAAGGAATTATTAGCTATAGTCTATGCTTTTGTTAAATTCAGACCATATCTTATTGGAAATAATTGGTTTGTGCATACTGATCATTCTGTTATAAAGTATTTAATGATGAAGAAGAATGAAAAACTAAGATTAATTAGATGGGTCCTTTTAATGCAAGAGTTTGATTTTCAATTTGTGGATAGAAATGGTACTGATTATCAAACAACTGATCATTTTTCAAGGCATGAGAAGGAAAATGATAGTTTTAATGATGAAATTAATAAAAATTTTCTTGATGAACATTTATATGTAATTAATGAATGGCAAGCTCTCTTAACTACTGATATAGTTAACTATTTTGTTAGTAATATTTTAACCTGTGCACTTGATAGCCATCAAACTAAAAAGTTTATTCATGATTCTAAATATTATTTTTAGGATGACCCTTATTTATATAAACAATGTAAAGAATTAATTATTCGAGAAAGTGTACTAATTGAAGAAACCCAAGAAATTATACAAAAATGTCATAAATTTAACTTTGGGGTACATTTTGGGATTGATAAAACTGCATTTAAATTTTTACAATCTAAATTTTATTGGCCTACACTTTTTAAAGATGTTAATTATTATATAAAAACATAAGATAGATGTCAAAGACTAAGCAATATTTTGAGAAGAAATGAAATGCCCCTAAATTTTTTTCTTAAAGTTGAAATTTTTTATGTTTGGATTTTAGATATTATGGGACCATTTATACCTTCTTCTAGAAAAATTTATATTTTAATAGGTGTGGATTATGTTTAAAAATTGATTGAATAGCTTACTTTACCTCTATGTGATGATAAAAGTGTTGCAAAATTTTTTAGGTAAATTATTTTTACAAGATTTTGAATGCCAAGAGTAATCATTACAAATGGGGAAGTCATTTTAAGAATAGAATAATTGAAACATTAAATCAAAAATATGGAATCAAACATCAAATTGTCATAGCTTATCACCCTCAGACTAGTGGTTTGGCCAAAATATCTAATCGATAAATTAAAAGAATATAAGAAAAATATATATAGATCCTAATAGAAGAGATTGGTCTGCTAGACTTCATTCAGCATTATGGGCTTATAGGACAGTTTACAAAACTCCTACAGGAATGTCACTATATAGGCTCATATTTGGAAACGCTTGTCATTTACCTATTGAATTAGAGCATAAAGCTTATTGGGCAATAAAAGAATTTAATTATAATTTGAAAGATGCTGGAGAAAAATGATTATTGTAATTAAATGAGCTTGACGAGATGAAAAATGAATTTTGTGAAAATACAAGAATTTATAAAGAGAAAATGAAAATTAGGCATGATCAAAGAATTTTGAAAAAGCATTTTGAGCCTAGAGAAGAAGTTATATTATATAATTCAACATTGATATTGTTTATGGGAAAACTTAAGTCCAGGTGGTCATGACCATTTATTGTGATAAGAGTTTATCCAAATGGTGTCATTGATATTGAAGATCCTAAGAATGAAATAATAATTAAGGTAAATAGACACAGATTAAAAGCTTATATACGTGGAGATAGTCCTACATTTGAGGATATCTTAATGTTAGATCAACCAAATTATAACATTAGATATGTCGTGTTGATAATGTTTAACCAAGTGCTTTGTGGGAGGCAACCCATAGTTATTGGTGTGATTGACTTGTTTTTTATTAATGTTGTAATGAGTTTTTTTGTAAGTTGGAGTCTTACATGATTACATTAGCACAAAACATTATTATACTAATGGAATTGAAGATCAAATTAAAGAATTTCAAATTTTGAGAAAGTTGGCCTGGCACTATAGCACTGCAGTTTGAGTAACTTACTTGAAACCACTATAGTTTGGTTTTTTGCCCTCTTTTTCTCTATAAAATGGCCTAGGATGGGAAAGGAAGCATCCTTTCAACTTTTCTAAGCAATTTGGTTAGATTTGAGAGTGGAGAAACCAATATATACTTTAAAGATTAGTGAGAGCAATGGCTATGGGAGATTTGAGGATAAGAAGATGGTGCATAAAGATGCTCAAACTTATTTCAACGGATTTCTTGCATTGAGTTTGGAGTGACTTACAGTCAAAGTTTGGAAGATTGAATGTGAGATCTCTCAACTGCATACTAAACTTGAAAACTTGTTCCACCAATATTAACATTTGGATTGGCAGTTGAAATTCCAATTCAACAATTTGGGGTGTTTTCAAGATTGTCAAGTGACCATGTATAGTAAAACAAGTGGATTGATGATAAATTCACTGGGGAATTTCCTCGTGCTCCTTTTTATCATTCATGTGATCGAAATTGTTTGGTGGGTGAATAGAAGAATCACACCTCTGATCAGAACTGGTCTTAAGTAATTCCGTAGAAAGATAAATGTGTTAGTAACTAGTTCTTCTGTGTTGTGTGTCGATGTTGTTTCTGTTAAGGCTTTAGAACTTCTGGAAGTTGTGCTTTTGTTCCATATATCTATGATTTTGTTGTGTATTTTATATTAAAAATATTATTAATATAAGAAAACCAGTTATGTCTAGTTGTTAAATGAAGACCTTATGTGTTTGTAATGATTAATTAAGTATTTTAATATTAGACTTTAGAATGATGTAAAACCCAAAAATAGCCATTAAAACTAAAAAGTTAGACTTTAAATGTCTTAGATTTTCTGCTCTCTATCGTGATATAAGAAATAGTAAAATTATGGGTGTGTTTGAATGGCGCTATAATGCCAAACCAACTCGAGAGCAGGTTTTAGGGCTGAACCGCCGCTGAACTGCTGGTTGATACCAATTTTTACCATGGTTCATCTCCTTCCTCTATTTTTTACATTTTGCTCCCCTATGGCTTGGATTTGGTCTTGATTTTCTTGGAGAAAGGACTTAAACTCTATATTTCATCGTCTTTGGTTAAGATCTTCATCTTTGCTTTGGAAATTTTTGATTTCATCATGTGCTTCATCAACATTATGGGTTGGCCAAAAATTTCAAAATTTGGGGAAAATTGTGAGAAATCCATGGGTGATAGATTATTTTGTCTAGAATGTGTTTGTTAGAGCCTAAAAATCATATGTTTGAGATTTATGAGATTTTCTTGGAATTTTCTAAATTTTTCATGGCTCCTAAAATGGAAAAAGGAAAAGGAAAAGATGTTTTTGATGCTCATAAATTTGCTAGCATGAAAATATAGGACCGATACAGCGATCTGTAATCTAAGAAACTAATTGCAAAACAAAGTTTCCTTCATCTTGGTGGAATAATTGAATATATGATTACAGAGTGACAGTGGGAGTGTTTTTGCTATTTTATTTTCATCGCTGTGATTTCTGTTGTTAGATAATTATATGCAAATTTGACTGATTAATCTGATGAATTAGTTTATGTGAAAGGGTAGTATGTGGATATAATTTTTGTTTGGATCAATCACATTTATAAGCTGCATAGTGTTCCTTCTTGTCTTTATTCTGAGTTTCATCCTACTAAGGATGAATTGGATGAGATTATACAATTTTTGATCGATGGTATTGGAGTGTGGAAGAACAAGAATGGACATCGGGTAAACTTTTCTTTCTCAAAGCTAAATGTTCATTCTCATGTCTAGCATTATTTTATTTCTAGTAGATTGCTTCCTACTAATCACTTTAGTGAGGTAACTCGAGAAAGAGCTACATTGATCTATTGCATTCAGATGAACAAACCAATTGACATTGGCTCTTTCATTTACAAGAATATGCTTATTTTTTCAAGAAGAGGATACCAGAAGTATGGGTTATCTTGCTTTTAATACTACCATGTGTGTTGAATCTGGAGTGAAATATGAGACTTATGAAGAAGTATTACCATCTCATAAACCTATTGGAAGAATGAATTTGGAGATGTAAGGAAAACATACTGAAGTTAAAGGCTCTGATATTCCTTCTACATCAACTTCAGCTTCAACTTCTGAACCTTCTACATCTGGTGCTACTTCACTTGATATTGAAATAGAATAATTATTTATTCAACAAGGAGATATCTTAACATTATAGAATCAACAGAAAAGTTTAGAAGCCCATCTTTATCATAATGATGAGTATATGCATAAAAGAGTTGATTATGATATTGCTTAAAATGAGGCAATGGAGAAATTCTTAAGGGGTGACTATTCGATAGTATTTCCTACTTGGCCCAGATTTACACCTTATAAACCTGATGATATGGAGGAGGATTTGGACTTTGGTGAAGATCATGATGAAGGTGGTGCTGAAGAGTAGTGTTATCTGTTTGTTTTGTTATGTTTCGTTTTCTGTTTTCTCTTGTAGTTAGTTTTTTATTATATGTTTATTAAAGTTTTTATGTTTAAATTTGCATTTGTATTAAACTATCAAAATTATGTTTATTACACTATAATGTTATATGTTTATCTTTTACTTTAATGTAAATGCTAAAATTTTTTTTTTATTATTTTCTTTAGACGTGCTAATTTCACTTGTCTTTATTGCTTGTAGTTGTACTACTCTATTATTTTAAAACTTTATAATGTTTCTTTCTGCTTGAACTATTATGTTGAAAATAATTGAAAATTTAAGTTTGGGGGAAGGGAGAAAATCTTTTTAAATAACTAAACTTTAATTGGCCTCACAGAACTATATTTTTAAAATTTAATTTAAGATAACCTGTGGTATGTTAGGATAACTTAAGATAACTATATTTTAAATTTAATAAATGTTATAGAAAACTTAAGTTAAAGTTTTTAATAATAAGGTTAGCTTTAAAGTTAAAATATATGGTATGAGAGGATAAGATTATGTTTTTACTATTTAAAGTAAAGTAAATTGTATTTTTGGAAACCTTAAGAGCTTTAGAGTTTTACTTAAAAAAGAAGGAACTAAGACATTACGAAATAACTTTTTTAAAGCTAATACAATTTTGTCAAAATAAGGAAATGTGGAAATTTGTTAACTTTAAGAAGAGGATGGAGGAGCTCAAAATTCTTACTAATAAAGTCTTCATGAAGCTCTTTTCATTATAATTCTTTTAAGCATTCAGATTATGACCAAATTACAATTATTCTTGAAATAAATAGAAAATCAGAACTCTTTGACTTGACTACTAGATATTCTTACATTTTAGTTTTAACCTGAGTTATTAACAATTTTTCTAAAGTTTCACTTTCACATTTATAAAAAAAAACTATATAAATCTCTAAGTTAAACTCACTACCACAAGCTATAATTTTTAGATAGTATAAAGGAGTTACTTGAGGATAAATAGCATTTAAGTTTGGGGAAATGAATCACCTTAAAATTACCTATTTTTAGTGCATATTTTATGATTGTTTTATGCATATTTTTAGTGATATTTCACTATAAAGGAAGATATTTTATATTTTTTGGTTTCAGATACATGGAATGGACATTTGGAAAATGAGGGAAAAATGAGCAAAAATGGTGTAATTCATGTAGCACCATAGTGCCACCCTCTGGCGCTATAGCACCACAGACAGGTGCAGTGGGTGTTATAGTGCCCAGACTGGTGTTATAGCGTCAGTAACTTCCCTTCTAGAAAATCCATTAAATTTGACTGAATTGTGAAGGGTGTTTGAAGCACCCTTGGTTATTTTTAGAGATCTATTATTATGGACAAAAAGATGACTTTTTGGCAGCATTCAAGATTTTTGAAGGTTCCACTTTTGTGTTTAAGTATGAGTTTAAGTGTGTTCTTTGCTGTAAGAGTAAGAGTTTGGAGGATTCTTCAAGGAGACTCTAGAATTTTTATTGGAGATTATACATAGGGTACTTTGTGTTTGTGTTTAAGTTTTTATTTTTAAGACATAGATTTCAATACAAATTTAGTGCTTTTGCTTTATTCTCCATGAATTCTGAGTAGTTCCCTTTCTTTCTTTTTGCTCTTAGGAATTAATCTTGTGGGATAAGAATGATTTAAAGATTTCATTTTTACTTTTAAAAATTGTGATGACATTTTAACTGATTCTTCATTGACTTTACAAATTGGCCACTTATGAGGTTAAAATCTATTGAGATATATAAAGATCCTGGAGGGCTATGATCTCCCCCAACTAGTGAGTGTCACACTTCATTATGGGTAGAGTCGTTGCGATCACTTAAGGGGGAGTGCAAAATAAAGTGGGAGATAAGTTTTCATGGGCATAAAAGTGATGTTTTTAGGGTGACAAGCTAGATTCTTTTTTTAATTTGGTTTAGAGTTTGGATAGTAAAGGTCCCTTATAGGTCTTATAGAGATGGCACAATTGGTAATCTGGATGTGAGATGCCAAAATCTACTAAGCACTACTACAAAAGCTGGTGAAAAACTCAAAATTAGACAATGTTCTTTGCTAGTACCAGAAGAGAGTAAAGAATAGGAATGCTCCTATTTTTCACAATACACCATCATATTTGTAGTCATTCAAATACTACATAGATTAATATCTTATTGCAAGAGGAAAGATATTTATATAATATTCAAACTCGTTAGAATTACTTTGATTAAACTGTTAATCATAGTTGTTTCTATCTATTTTAATTTAATTATAACTATTGCGATCATTTCATTTTTATTTTATCTGTAATTTAAATAAATTTGCTTCTGAGTTTTGCAAGCCAATTTAAAAGAGTCCAACTATCCTCATGGGATCGATACTGGGGTTGTTAAAGAAAATCCTATATTACTTGGAACGATACGCATACTTTCGTAGTACCTCTAGTGTGAAGTTTTATTATTATTTTCTATATCATTTCATTTATTCACATTTGTTGTTGAATATAATTGGGGTAAAGTTTTTTGCAATATTTTGAAATTAAAAATACACCTAATTGCGGGTCGGGTCAATATACTTGCGACTTTATTTCTTAGATAATTTTCTGAAGTTTAAGAAAAGCTTTACTAAGTCATAAAAGGATTTTTTGACTTTTTTGTGGAATCAATACTGGGATTTTAGAATTAAATCCTATATTACTTGAATGATATGTGCACTAGCGTTTCAATCCTACTGAAGCTTTGAATTCCATAATTAGAAAATTTAATACCTTCAACACTAGAAGCTGCCACTATAAAAACTTAAAATTATATTATCAACACATAAAGGGGGTCAAGTTTTTGGTGTCTTAGACAAGGACTGAATTTAAAGAAGTTATACAAAGCAAGTAAATCAAATTGCGATATCAAGTTTTTGGCGCTGTTGCCGGAGAAGAAGAAAACAACTAAACTTTTGACTTATAAATTTTATTTGAACTGTAGACTTATTTTAGAAAATTTGTAGTGTTGTATAAATTTATATGTGATTGTTTGAGTGTTTAAAATATTATTGATTGTTTTGTTTAATTTTATTTTTTAAACTTTTACTTTAACATGCATAGTTTAGGATACGAAGGTTTAGTACTTTACGATTTTTAGTTAGAATGAACTATAAGAAAAATCTGAAAACAAAAAAAAAACTTCGCAATTTACAAGAAATGGTGAACACATCACATAGTAACTTTGATAATCAAAACTTTGAAAAAGAACATCATCAAGTAAAAAGACCATTAAGGGATTACGACAAATGAAGTTCACTTGAGCATACAAACCCTTGTTGTGGCAACTAAATCTTTTGAATTAAACCCCACTATAATCCAAATGATACAAAATAATCAGTTTGGGGAACTCCTTCTGAGGATCCAAATTTCAACTTGCTAGTTTTCCAAAATTTTGTGCAACAATTATGTATGATGACATATCAAATGACACTGTTAAACTTAAACTTTTTCCCTTTTCCTTATAGTATAAAGCTAAGATGTGGTTAAACACATTAGCACCTAGATCTATCAAAGCTTGGAGAGATTTAGAGCATAAATTCCAAGCTAAGTATTTTCCACCTTCAAAAATTGCTAAGCTTAGAAATGTTATTACCTCAATTAATCAGTATGAGAGTGGGTCAATATACGATAAATGGGAGCAATTTATTGAACTTCTTAGGAAGTGTCCGAATCACACTTTATTAGACTGGTTGATTATGCAAAAATTTATAATGGTTTAGTAGGATCCCTTAGATTTATTATTGATGTTGCTGTTGGAGGGTCATTAATTTCAAAACCATTTAATGGCGCATATGAAATAATAGAAGAGATGACTACTAATAAATTTCAATGGCCCTCTGAAAGGTTAAATCCAATGAAAGTTGCCATAGTTCATGATACTGTAGCAATTTCATCTTTCGTATCTCAAGTTGTTGCAATATATAGGAAGTTAGATCAATTCGAAATGAATTGGCCTCAAACACCTCATGTGAGTGAGAAAAACTCATTAAGATATATGATAGATTCTCAATCACCCTTTTACTAGACTTTAAATACAATTAATAATAGACCCAATAACTGACCCGATTCACAATTATATAGATAATTATGTTCCTTAATATGCCACAAACTTGACCAAAATTATATTTAGCGGCTGGTGAGAATAAATGTAATATGATAAAATTTAAAGAAATAATTTTCTCACTAGGGGTACCATGATACACCAAAAATATATACATTTTTTGACCCATATTTTATACTTATTTTTTGTGATATTGCACTTTAATGGAAGGTATTTTTATGTTTTATTGTAGGTTGTTAAATTTTAAGACTTAGAGCAAAAAGGAATCAAAAAGGATGAAGTTTGGAGTCAAAATAGAGATTTTGAAAATTTGTTCAACATCGATGACATCTTTTGACAGAGAGGACGGATTAAATTAGATGGTCACTGGCGTCGACAACACCAGTGTCAGTGCAAACTCAGATTCTAGAAGATTCGACAAATTTCAATGCTTTTTGAAGAGTTTTTGGATGCACCTATTGGAGAATCGGGTGTATGCTCTATTTAGAGCCAAAATTGATCATAAAAAATGCCTTTTCGCCCCCCTTCACACTTTTTTGTGCTCCTCCTTGCCAATTTACATCCTTCCACGCCATTCCACACCATTAGTCATTTATTTTATTTATAGTTTTGAGTTTTTTTTGGTGATTTTAAGTGTGAATTGCTCTCTAAGAAGTGTTGGAGAGAGAGAGAAGTGAGAGATTTCTTCTTCCTACATTTCCTAAGAGAGGCTACAAAGAATTTGCTTTAAGAAAGAGTTTAAGATAAGTGTTTTTTGTTTATTATTGTTTATGAACTTCCTTTTATATATGAAATTTATGTTTTGTTGTATCTTTCTCGTGAAGTCTAAGTAGTTTTCTTTTATCTTTCTCTCTACTCTGAGAAATGGTGAAATGAAAAGATAATTTAGAAGTGCCAATGTTTAAATATAAAATAAATTATGATGGTTTTTCAACTCCGTTCTTGATTTACTTTTTAATCTGGCCAATTGAATTATTAAAATATGTTGTGAAACATATGATCTGAGAAATGGAGTATGAGTTCTATAATAGAGTGAGAATCACATTTATGTCAATGAAGGAGTATTTCGTTCATGGAATTAAGTGCAAATAAATAGAGAAATATACATTGTTGGGTGTAGAATTAGAGATTTCTAGGGTGACAGACTAAAAATACCCAATTTGATCTTAGTGCTTAAAAACTAAAGCGAGAGTTAGCCTTCAGGGGAAGGGAAGTGGGAGCTCTGAAGTGGGAGTAAGTGTCCTTCTAGCCTAGCCATGGATTTAGGAATTAAACTTAAGATTAGCCAAAGATTTTCTATAACACTGAATCAGGGTAGAGAATTAAAATTACTCCTATTTGACACAATACAAATTTAAACCAATTATTTCATATCATTTCACCAAAAACTCATTGTAGTGGGAAAGTTGTTTTTTCATATTAGAAAACTTCATCACAAAAACATAGTTTAGTAGTTATTAATTTAAACTCTGCATTTAAATTCTACTTGTAGTTAATAATTTAGTTCTGATAGTATCTCAAATATTCAAAATTAGTGAGAGTAATTTCATTTTATTTCTGTGAATTTCTTAATTAATTTATCATCTCAAAATTTAAACCTTCCTCGTGGGATCGATATTTGGGACTTAAATAGAAAGTATCATATTACTTAATAACAATATGTATACTTGCATAGAATCCCAACATTAATTTTTTAATGTTATTATTCATAAAATACAACATTAAATTTATTGGCACCGTTGAAAAGCGGAGTCAACTTTATAAATTTTATACAAATATATTCAATCAGGATCAAGTTTTTAGCACCGTTGTCGGGGAAGGTAACGGTAAATTAAAGAGATTTGGTAAATTAGGAAATTTAGAGACAAAATACAAAATATCAAAAAATATATATATATATATATATATATATATATATATAATAATAAATCAAAAAAAATATGTAACTAACTATATTAAGGAGCATTTTAAAGAAATATTTCTTTGCTTATTATATTTGTTTATGCAAAAAATTAGATCTGAAGGTTTAGCACCTTACGATTCGGCATTAGAACGTAATATTAGAAAAATTCGAAAGCAACAAAAAAAATTAAAATTTGAATGAAATGTCAAATAATTTAGATAATCAAATAAATGAAAATTGACAAATCCCTTTAAAAGATTATGCTAATTTAACATCAGATGAACTTCACTTAATTATTCAAAATCCTGTTGTTGTTGCTAATTCATTTGAGCTCAAACCTGATATTATCCAAATGGTACAGAATAATCAGTTTGGAGGAACACCTACTGAAGATCCTAACTTACATTTTGCTAGTTTTCTTGAAATTTGTGCTACTTTTAAATATGACGGAGTCTAATGATGTTGTTAGGCTCATACTTTTTCCTTTTTTCATTAAGGGATAAAGCTAAAGCTTGGTTAAACTCATTAGCACCTGTATTCATCAGAACTTGGGGAGAACTATCACAAAAATTTTTGGCTAAATATTTTCCACCCTAAAAAACCTCTAAGCTTAGAAATGATATTACATCTTTTTGTCAGTTTGAAGGAGAATCAATATATGAAGCTTGGGAAAGACTTAAGGATCTCCTTAGAAAATGTCCACATCATGCTTTACCAGATTGGTTAATAATTCAAACTTTTTACAATGGACTAGTAGGATCACTTAGATCTATTATAGATGCTGCTGCAGGTGGATCACTAATGTCAAAA
This sequence comes from Phalaenopsis aphrodite, assembly GCA_003013225.1. Lineage (NCBI taxonomy): Eukaryota > Viridiplantae > Streptophyta > Magnoliopsida > Asparagales > Orchidaceae > Phalaenopsis > Phalaenopsis aphrodite. The sequence continues at coordinate 31,768 of NEWO01001724.1, forward strand.
CCTTTTGATGAAGCATACTCTTTAATAGAAGAAATAACTACTAATAATTTTCAATGGCCCTCTACACGGGTAAATTCGAAGAGAGTAGCCATTTTTCATAACTCTGATGCAATGTCTATTTTAGCAACTTAAATTTCTACTATATCGAAAAAGATTGATCAAATTGAAGTGAACTGTTCTCAAATGCCACCAGTATTAGAGGAAATTCATTAGGATAGATAATTGGTACTCAATCATCTTATGAAACTTTAAATTCTATAAATAATTGAAATAACAATCCCTATTCTAACTATTACAACCTTGGATGAAAAAATCACCCTAATTTTAGTTGGAATAATTATAACAATTCAATGAACCCCTCAGGAAGTTTAAATAATCAAGGAAATCTTAATTATCAACATTATTATCCTCCTGGATTTAACTCTATCCCTAACCCACAAGTTAAGGAAAAGAAGTTGACGATGGAAGAAGTAATGTTGAATATGGGAAATCAAATACAAAATCAAGGGGCTACTATTAGAGATATTAAAAATCAATTAGGACATATTGTTACTGCACTTAGTAACAGACCTTCAGAAAATCTTCTGAGTACTGTGGAAGCTAACCCAAAAGATAAAAATAAGGAGAAAATTAAAGCTATTCAATTACGAGGTGGAAAAGAAGTTGAAATAAGAATCCAAAGAGAAACTAAGTTGATGAGGATAAAGAAGAGGAAAGTGACCATAATGAAAAAAAACAAATACAAGTTCCCTTAGAAAAACCATTACCTCCATTTCCTCAACTGCTAAGCAGAAGAATAAAAAACAAACAATTTACAAAATTTTTGGAAATCCTTAAAAATTTAATGATAAACATTCCTTTGATTGAGTCTTTGGAATAAATGCCATGTCATGTGAAATTTATGAAAGATATACTAAATAAGAAAAAGGAAGTTTGCATATCATGAGACCATTACACTTAGTGAAGAGTTAGCACTATTATTCAGAAAACGCTTCTTGAAAAGTTAAAAGATCTTGGTAGTTTTACTATATCTTGTGCAATTGGTGAAAAGTTTTTTGGAAAAGCCTTATGTGATTTAAGAGCGGGTATCAATCTTATGCCTCTATGAATTTTTAAATGTTTAGATTTAAGAGAGATTGCCCCTACAACTACAACTTATCAGTTAGATGATCGATCAATAACCTATCCTAAAAGAGTTATAGAAGACGTATTAGTAAAAGTGGATAAATTTATTTTCCCATTAGACTTTATAGTATTAGATATAGAGGAAGATAAAGAGATTCCTATTATTTTAAGGAGATCATGTCTTGCAATAGGGAGAGCTGTGATAGATGTGCAAAAAGGAGAATTAATAATGAGAGTTAATGATCAAGAAGTAACATTTAATATTGCAAAAGCTATGAAATATCCTGCAATAGAAAAAGATAATGAATGTTTTAGGATGGAATTTACTGATTATCTAAGTAATGAGCAAATTAAGAAAGAGTTTGAATGAAAATTAAGGTAAGAAGTATTTAGTGAGAATGAGAATGAAATAAAAGAAGAAGATTTAGATTAGTTGGAAAATGATAATAAAAATCTTATTCCTTCAAGTATTAAACCACTTAACCTTGAACTGAAAGTATTACCTGGTCATATAAAATATGTGTTTTTAGGAGATTCATCTACATTGCCTGTTATTGTATCTTCTAAGTTAATTGAAATTCAATAATAAAAATTAATAGAATTGTTAAAAAGATATAAAAAGTCTTTCGGATGGATTTTAGTAGATATTAAAGGATTTAGTCCTTCAATTTGTATGAACAGAATTATATTATATGAACAATACAAACCTAAAGATGATCCTCAGAGGAAATTAAACCCAATAATGAAAGAAGCTGTTAAAAAAGAAATCTTAAAATGGTTAGATGTTGGAATTATATATCCTATTTCAGACAGTGCTTGGGTGAGCCCAATTCACTGTGTTCAAAAGAAAGGAGGAGTAATCGTTGAAGTAAATGAGAAAAATGAATTAATTATAATAAGACAAGTTACTGGTTGGCAAATTTGTATAGACTATAAAAAATTAAAATGGGCACCACGAAAGATCACTTCCCTTTACCCTTTCTCGACCAAATGTTGGATAGATTGGCTATAAATAAATATTACTATTTTTTAGATGGATATACCGGTTATCATCAAATTTCAATTGCTCCTGAGGATCAAGATAAGACAACATTTACAAGTCCTTTTGGAACATTTGTTTTTCGTAGAATGCCTTTTAGACTATGCAATGCACCTGCGACATTTCAAAGATGTATGATGTTAATATTTAGTAATTTGATTGAGCATGGAATGGAAGTATTTATGGATGATTTCTCTATGTTTTGAGACTTCATTTGAATTATGTTTAAATAATTTAGAAAAAATTCTAGAATGATGTGAAAAAATCAACCTAGTACTAAATTAGGGAAAATGTCAATTATGGTTGCACGAGGAATTGTACTTTGGCATAAAATTTCTGAAAATAGCATGGAAGTAGATCCTGCAAAAATTCAAGTTATTGAAAATACCACCACCGAATATGGTTAAAGGGGTAAGAAGTTTTCTAGGACATGTTAGTTTCTACAGGCATTACCTAAAAAATTTTCAAAAAAAACTAAGTCATTATGCCAACTTTTAGAAAAAGATACAAAATTTGATTTTAATGAGGAATATATAAAAGCATTTGAATTATTGAAAGAAAAATTAATCACTGCACCTATAATAGTTCCAACTGATTGGGAGAAACCATTTGAAATAATGTATGATGCTAGTGATTATGCTATTCGAGTTGTTTTAGGACAAAGGCACAACAAATTTGTTAAAGTAATAAATCTGCTAACAAAACTCTAAAAGATGCTCAAATTAATTACACTACTAATGAAAGAGAGTTATTAGCTATTGTCTATGCCTTTTATAAAGTTAGACCTTACTTGATTGGAACTAAATGTATAGTGCATACAGATCATTCTGCTATCAAATACTTGATGTAAAAGAAGGATGCTAAACCAAGATTAATTAGATGGATACTTCTATTTCAAAAGTTCAATTTTATGGTAGTTGATAGAAATGGAAATGATAATCAAATAGCTAATCATTTGTCTAGACTAGAAAAAGAAATATTAACTAATCTTGCAAATGAAATTTTAGAAAATTTTCTTGATAAACAATTATATAATATTGATGAAATAAATACACCGTGGTATGTCGATATAGTAAATTATATTATAAGTGATATTTTACCACCAAATATTAAGAATCAACAATTAATTAAATTTATATATTATTCAAAATTCAATTTTTGGGATGACACGTATTTATATAAACAATGTAAAATTTTAATTATTAGAATGTGTGTGCCTTATGAAGAAACTCAACAAATAATTGAAAGATGTCATGATTCTGAATTTGGAGGGCATTTTAGAACAAATAGAACTGCATATAAAATTTGCAAGCTGGTTTTTATTGACCTACTCTTTTTAGAGATGTTAATGAATATATTAAAACATGTGATTGATGTCAGTGAGTAGAAAATATTTCTAAAAGAAATAAAATGCCTCTAAATTACACATTAGAAGTTGATATTTTTTATGTATGGGGATTAGATTTTATGGGACCATTTATGTCTTCATTTGGAAACTTATATATATTACTTCTTGTTGATTATATGTTCAAATGGATCGAAGGTGTTGTTGTACCTAAATGTGATGCTTGAAGTGTTTCTAAGTTTTTAAATAAAAATATTTTTACATGATATGAGATGCCGAGAGTAATTATTATTAATGGAGGATCCCATTTTAGGAATAAGAAAATTGAGAAGTTGATTAAAAAATATGATATTATGCATAGATTCTCTACTGCTTATCATTCTTAGACCAGCGGTCTGGCATAAATATCAAATCATGAAATAAAATGAATTTTAGAAAAAGTTGTAAATCCCTATAAATTGGATTGGTCTACTAGATTAGATACTGCATTATAGGCATACAAAACTGATTATAAGACTCTTATAGAAATGCCCCTATATAGAATTATTTTTGGAAAAACATGTCACTTACTAGTAGAATTAGAGCATAAAGCATTTTGGGTTATTAAGGAATTTAATTTTAATCTAAAAGATTTTGGTGATAAAAGATTATTGCAACTCAATGAAATTGAGGAGATTAGAAATGAAGCATATGATAATGCAAAAATCTATAAAGAGAAAATTAAAATATGACATGATCGAAAGATTATTAAAAAGAAGTTCAAACATAGGCAAGAAGTTTATTATATAATACAATATTGAGATTATTTTCATAAAAATTGAAATCGAGATGGTTATAACCATTTAAAGTGTTTAAAGTTTATCATTATGGAACTATTGTTATTAAAAATCTTAAAATTTGAAAGATATTTAAAGTTAATGTGCATCGATTGAAACATTATTATGAAGGACACATACCACAATTTAAAGAAGTTTTGATGTTAAGTCATCTTGACTAAACAATGGTACATCAGGCTGACGACGTTAATTCAAGCGCTTTGTGGGAGACAACCCATGTATAAATCTATATATTTATATATTACTATTTTGTTTAATAAGTGTATCTATATATTAGGAAATAATAATATTTTTGAATCCTACACAATTTTATATATCATAAATTAAGACAAATATTGGTATTGGAGGAAAATTTGGAATCAAATTGAACAAAAAAATAAAAGACACGATTTTGGCCTGTGGTGCCGACGACGCCAAAATGGGAGCCGACGGCGCCCACCTAATAGACCATGGCGCCGACAGCGCCATCGGGAGCTCCGACGTCGTCCAGAGCAGTTTTGCGTGTGCAGACCAAATTGGGCGGACTTTAGCAGTATTTCGCTCCTAAATAGCCACCGAGATGTGTTTCTAAAGGCCTAAAAACTGCCTTGAATGTCTAGAAACTTTTTAATTTTGAATTCCATGGCTTCTAATTCTAGAAATACTTCAAGGTATAGATTTTTTAATAGAAGAAAGTTTACCCATTTTGACGCGCAGAGATTATACGACAAAGTCATCACGAAAAAGTGACTTATCAAGGAGCGAGGCTTTGTCAATCATGAATTGAGTAATTCAAGTTCACAGATTTAGAAATCATTGTACAAAGGCGTTGGGAAGTTCTGTGTTACACTACCGCTATAGTTGTTGTACCAGTGGTAAAGGAGATCTATGCTAACTTACATGGAATTACCCGAGGAGTCATTTTCGTTTGAGGTAAGGTTGTACCATTTACTCTGGCTCAAATTAATGATTTTTATATGATAGAAAATGTTCCAATATGTCATTCTATAAATTTTATCCCAACGAGAGATATGATGAAAGATGTATATAATTTTCTGACATATAAAAATGATAAATGGGAAATCAGAGATGAGGGATACGTTAGTTTCTCTGCTTCACTACTTAATCAAATATCAAAACAATGGCATTTCTTCATATCTGCAAATTTACTCCCTACCATGAAGATTAGTTGAGTTACAAGAGAAAGTGTCATTTTAAACTATTGCATTCAAATAGAAAAACCCATTGATGTGGGGTCGATTATTTTCAAATTTGTTATGGGGACTATTATGAATGGCCCAATATATGGACTGGGGCATCCTTCCACTATTTCCCTACTTTGCAGTCAATCTCAAGTTTCATATGATAGTTGGGAGAAAGTTTTATTAGCTTGGGAGCCCATGATTCCTATTGATGAAAATTATATTGGAAATGGAAATGAAGCATTAAATATTATTTTAGATCATTCATCACATGCTTCAACACCATTGATGCCACAAACAGTTGGAAGTTCAATAGCTTTAGAAAAGAAAATGAAGAAAGTAGAAAGAGAACTTCATAGTATTATGAATGTAATGAGAAATCTTAACTAACTTTTTGATCACCCAGATTGGAGGATAAAGGAGAACTTAGATCATACTGGAACAATTGAAGCAGGATTGGTGCAGATATTCAAGAAAAATGGATGGATCGGAGAAAATTTGACTGATCAATTCCCGTACTAACCCTTCTACAATTTGTGTGTCCATTACCAGTTTATGAGAGATATTAGAGGAGGAGAAAGTATTGAAGATGAGGCAGAATAATTGAAGAAGTTGGACTCTCTACTATTTTAAAATACTTATGTATTTAATGTGATTTAGTTGATTTGATTTACTTTACTTTGTTGTAGAACTCTATTGACTTTTGATTGTGTGTATAGTTTTATGTCAGTGTTCTAGTTTTATGGTTTGATTATGATGTTGAATTATAATTTAGTTTGTTTTAAGGATGTGAAAGTGTGATTAGAAAAATGTATTTGTAAAAAGTGTATTTTCATATATAAAAGTTAGTTTGGTGTTGTTTGTGAAAATGCTTATTTGTGAATTATTTTTAGATGAAAATTAGTGTTCAAAAAGACTATATAAACATTGGAGTGAATTGAAAAAAAATTGAAAATTGTGAAATTAGAAAAATTAATTTTTGGCCACTAGCGCCAACGGCATCGGCATGGGCGCCGACAGCGCCCTAGACCCAAAAATCACCCAAACACCTTAAAAATTTGTGATTTACATAGTAGAATGCCATTTTTACATTTTAGTCACCTTTAACCTCCGATTTTTGCACCTAGGGCTTGCTATTGCTCGGATTTGAGGCGATTTTAAAACAAACAATGTTCGGATTTCATCTTCTCTAGGTAAGATCTACACTTTGAACTCAAAATTTTTTATTTTCACCAAGGTTTTATCTTACATTGCCAATATCCAAATTTTCAAAATTTTTGTTGGAAGATTTTGAGAAAATCCTTTGGTGAATGAACTCTTACTCAATAGATTTAAGTTTAAAACGTTCCACATTGTGATTTTCAGAATTTTTGGGAATTTATTTGGACTTTATCAAATTTTCTTAGATTTACCATGACACCAAGAATGAGCAAAGTAGAGAGAAAAGTAGATTTTGATGATCAAAAGTTTGTTAATTACAAGGCTAAAATTTGCTTCAATAATCTTCTTACAACTAAAAAAGTGATTCCGGATAGGGGATTTAAAAATCCGGGTGGAGAAGTTGAAAGAATAATCAATGCTCAGCAGTGGGAGAATTTTTTTTACTTTACTGCCGAGACTATTGTTGGTATAGTGATAGAGTTCTATTCTAATTTTAAGGAGACTTCTAAAGACTATGTGTTTGTTAGTGGGAAAATGGTGGAGTTTACTCCAAGGAAAATTAATGAATTTTATAAGTTAGAAGATGTGTATAGCTTCCAGTACAAATCATTTTCTGCTACAAATGAGACCTTGGATGAAGTTATTTATTTTCTTACTGATAAAAGAAGAGCTTGGAAAGTGAAGATTGGTGTTAAGGTAAACTTTCCTCTTTCTATGTTAAATGTAGTATCTAAGGCCTGACACTACTTTATTTCTTGTAGAATAATACCAACAAATCATCATAATGAGGTTACAAAAGATAAAGCCAACTTGAACTTCTGTATCCAATAGATGAGAAGAATAGATGTTGGCTCTATCATTTATAGAAACACTCGATCAATTGCTTTTTGAGAGACTACTGGTGGTTTAGCACACCCTGCCCTGATTTTCACACTATGTGAACAGGTAGGAGTTGATTTTAGAGTGGAAGAGGAGAGGATTGAACCTTTAAAACCTATTAGGTTTGCCAATATAAAGACTTATGAATCTCATGTTGGACGGAGATCTGGAAGTAGGACCTTTAGTAAAAATTGGCTTCACTTGAATCAACTTAAAGAAGGAGGTTTGGCTATATTTTCTAGACTTATATTTCGGTGTTAGCATATTCACTAGTAAATTTTCATGAAATTTTTTTCATATGGATATTCTATGTGGCTTTAATATGAATAATTTGCAATTTTCCTCAAAAAGAAGAAAGAATCAAAAATCTCAGACTTGACTGCTAGATATTCTTATAACTTTAGTATTAACTGGATT
>NEWO01001724.1:47639-66330 GCA_003013225.1 Phalaenopsis aphrodite
TCCATATTTTCTAAGTATTTTGTCAATTCTAAAATTTTTGAAGTGACTTCCTCCATCAGTAATGATCACTCTTGACATTCCAAATCTAGTAAAAATATTTTTGTTTAAAAATTTTGCAACACTTTGAGCATCACAATAAGGCAAAGCTATAGCTTCAATCCAATTACACACATAATTCACAACTAATAAGATATAAATCTTTCCTGAAGAAGGTATAAATGGTCTTATTAAATCTAAACGCTACACATAAAAAATTTCAACTTCTAAAGTAAAATTTAGGTGCATTTTATCTCTTTTAAAAATATTGCCTACTCTTTGACATCATCACAAGTTTTCACATAATTATTAGCATCATTAAATAAATTAAGCCAATAAAATCCAGAGTGTAAAATTTAAATTAAGTCTTATCTATTCCAAAGTGTCCCCAAATTCAAATTTATGACATTTTTGTATAATTTCTAGGGTTTCATTAATTAGTACACATCTTCGAATGACTGAATCTTGACATCTTTTATTAAAATAAAGGTCATCCCAAAACTAAAATCTTGCATCATACATAAATTTCTTTTTCTGGTGTCTTGTTAGTCCGTATGGTAGAATATTACTAAGTAGATATCTGCATACCATGGTATATAACACTCAAAAATAGCATAAAGTTTTTTATCAGAAATTTTTTTTTATTTCATCATCGTTGTTTTTTTCCCTTTTCATGTTCCAGTATGAACAAATGATCAGCAATTTGATTGTCATCACCTTTCCTATCCACTATTTGGAAATCATATTCTTATAAAAGTAGGACCCATCTAATTAATCTTAGTTTCGCATCCTTCTTTGACATAAAATATTTAATATCAAAATGATCATTATGTCATTGAGGATCAGCACTAGGTTTATAGTTATCTTCCATTAAAATTTTGTGCAGATAGATTGAAGGAATGATTCCTTTAATATCAATGAATGTCCAACCAAAACTTTTTTTATAATTTCATAATGTCTCCAATAATTTTTCTTCTTGATCTTTAGTTAACTCTGAGGATATTATCACAGGTAAAGTTGATGAAGTTCCTAAAAATTTATACTTTAAATGCGTAGGAAGTACTTTCATCTCAAGTTCAGGAGGTTTTTCAAATGAAGGGATTAGAGATTTACTATTCTCAATGGTATTCAAAATCTCAAAGTTTTCTTGAACATATATAATATCCTCAGCATTTCTCTCTGATGATTTTTCTTCAAAATCACTTCAATTTCACTATTTAATCCTTCTTGATCTAATATAACTTCATCTTTTTCCTCAGAAATGACCTCAAATTTTGCTTAGTAATTTTTAACAATCATATAATCAATAATATAAATCCTATAACATTTTTTTAGCAGGGTACCTCATTGACTTTAGAATATTAAATGTCACTTCTTCTTGGTCATTAGCTCTCATGGTTAACCCCCTTTCTGAGCATCAATCATATCACTTCTGGTAGCAAGAAAAGGTATCCCCAAAATAATGGGAATTTATTTATCTTCTTCCATGTCTAACAAAATGAAATCCATAGGAAAGATAAATTTACCAACCTTAACAAGTACATCTTCTATAATCCCTTAAGGATAAGTGATAGATTGATCAGCTAACTGAAGGGTTACAGTAGTGGGAGAAATTTCTCTAAAGTCCAATAGTCGAAAAATGGATGAAGGCATGAGATTAATGTAGCTTATAAATCGCATAAGGCTTTTCCATAAATTTTTTCTCCAATAGCACAAGGTATAGTTAAGCTACTAGGGTCTTTAAGCTTTTGAGGAAGCTTCTTCTGAATTATTTCACTACATTTTTCACTAAGTGCAATGGTCTCATAAGCTTGAAAATTCCTCATTTTGGTTAATATATCTTTCATAAATTTGGCATAACTCCACATTTGTTCTAAAGCTTTAGCAAATGGAATATTGATTCTAAGTATCTTAAATATCTCAAAAAAATTTGAAAGTTATTGATCAAGCTTTCGTTGTCTCGGTATTTGAGGAAATTAGGTGGTGGTCTTTCTAAATCATTTTTAGTTTGAGAGATGGATTGTTCTTCGTCTTTAGATATAGTTTCTTTAGGTTTTTCAATTTCTTCAATCTCTTTCTGAATTCCATCATTTAATTCCTTTCCACTCCTAAGTTTAATAGCTTTGATTTCTTCATGTTCTGTTCCTTTGTCTTTCGGATTTATTTCAACATTACTAGGAAGTGTTTTATAGGGTTATAGCTAAGTGCGTTAGCAATTTGTCCCAGTTTATTCTTAATATTTCTTATTACAGCACGGTGACTTTGCATTCTATAGAAAACTTCTTTTTCTTAAATTATTGGTTATTAAAGTCAGGAGGATAAGAAGGTCGATAGTTAGAACTACCCTGATTGTTTCATTTTCTTGTTTGCTTGATTGTTCCCTCATGGTTGATTTGCACCGCCATAATTGTTCTGGTTAAAATTGGGGTGGTTTTTCCAACCTGGGTTTATAATAGTTAGAATTTGCATTATAGGGTTTATTAGCAACCACATGCAAAGTTTCTAATGACTGAGAATCATTCATTTGTCCTAATAAATTTTCTTCACTTGCTTGAGGTATTTGGGAAAAATTCATAACATAGTTATCTAACTTCTTATATATTGCAACCACTTAAGAAACTAAGATGGTAAAAGCACCATTATCATGAATACTAGCCACTTTTTTAGGATTTACCCTTTCTGAGGGTCATTGAAAATTATTAGTGATCATTTTTTCAATTAAGGAATGAGCTTCAACAAATGATTTTGACATTAAAGATCATTTAGCAGTAGCATCAATTATAGATCTAAGGGATTCTATTAACCCATTATAAAATATTTGAATAATTAACCAGTCAGGTAAAGCATGATGTGGACACTTTCTAAGCTTTAAATTGTTCACAAGCCTCATAAATTGACTCCCTTACAAACTAAATAAAATAAATAATATAATTTCTAAGCTTAGCATTTTTTGAAGGAGGAAAGTATTTAGCCAAGAATTTTTGTGTCATATCCCCCCAACATTTAATAGATCCAAATGCTAATGATTTTAACCACTCTTTAGCTTTATCCCTTAAGGAAAAAGAAAAAAATCCAAGTCTAATCGCGTTGTTTAATACGCCACCATATTTGAATATAGCATAAAGTTCTAGAAAGCTTGCATGTTGTAAATTTGGATTTTTAGTTGGTGTTCCCCCAAACTGCTTATTTTGCACCATTCACATTATTGTAGGTTTAAGTTCAAATGAGTTAACCGTTATAGCATGGGATTTGAATATTTAAGTGAATTTCATCTGTCGTAGGGCTTGCATAATCCCTTAAAGGTTTTTGTAAATTTTTATGCTTATTCTCAGTAGTTAAAGTTTAAGTATTATTTTGTGATGTGTTTGTCATTTCTTGAAAATTGTGAAATTAATCTTGCTTTAGAATTCTTCTTATAGTTCAATCTAATTGACAATCATAGGGTACTAAACATTCAAATCCCGAACTTCGCATACAAAAAGTAAAATTCAAAAAATATAATACTAAAGTAATCCAAATAAAATAAAATCATTTTCTTCTTCTTTTTTTTATTTTTGCATTTTTTTTATAATTTTTTGGTTTTTGTAACTTTTTAAAAAAAATTTTGTAATTTTTTTATAAATTTTAAAAATTTGAAATAAGTTAAAAATAATTAATATTTATATATTTATAGTAATCTAACAGCTCCAAATAAAGTTTAAAAGAAAATTTTGAAAAATATATTTCATTTTTAAAGTTTCATTTTTTGGTTATCCCGGACAACTGCGCAAAAAACTTGACCCGCCCCGCAGTTACCCAGATGTTTATGTTCCTTAATATGCCAACCAATTGACTCAAATTATATTTAGCAGCTAGTGAGAACAAAATAAATAGGATAAAATTTAAATAAATAATTTTTTTTAATAGTGGTTTTACGCAAGTATACGTATCGTTTCAAGTAATATAGAGTTTTCCTTAAAAACCTAGTATAGATCCCACAAGGAAAACATAAAGAAAACAAAATGAAATGAAATACATGAATTTTAACTTCAAGAGAACTTTACTTAAGACTGCGGCAACTATCTAAAGATTAATATTAAGTTTTTAATTTCTACAAAATGCAAGTAAACTAAATGTAAAGGTTTTAGAAAATATATAAAAAGAGACTTTCTCGTTTTAAATAATTCATAATCAATATAGGATTTCAAATGTTTAGAAGTTTAAATCTAGTATTGTAATAAATAAGAGCCTACCTATTTCTTACTTCTTTTGATTGTGCAAAGAACATTGACTAATCTAAAGTTGTTGTTGGCATGTATAGTAGTGTTGGATAAGTTCTAGTCTCTCACTCCTAGATTATCCATTTTTTCCTCTTTATAGGATCTACCAGTGACCCTTAGATCCAATCTCTAGACCAAATTGATAAAAGAATCTAGTTTGTCACTTTAGAAACATCAATTCTACACCCATCAACTCTTATCTCCCTATCTATTAGCAACACCTTCGGACGATCGCCACTGCTCTTTTCAAGTTGACATGTGATACTAACAAGTTAAGAAATTTTAGCCCTCTGGGGTCTATAAGTTTCCTCAACAAATTTTAACAATACAAGCAGCCAATTTGTAAAGTAAATGATGATCCGGTAAAAATAGTATCACAATGTTTAGGAATAAAAGAAGTTCTAAACAAAATAACGTAAGAATATCATCACAGTTTAAAAATGCAAGTATACGTATCACTCAAATAAAAAAGCTCTAATGGAGTCATAAGTATCGATCCCATAAGGAGGTGGTAATTCTTATGATAATAACGTAAAACACAATATTCAAACTATAAAAACTAAAATAAGAAAGAAAAGCTAAAGTGAATTTAATGTATGCTAACAGAACTAAGTTTACTAAACTATTTTCTAAACTTCAAAGTTAAATTTACTAAGAATAAATTATGTTTTTTTTTTTTACGAAGAGTTCAAATTTAAGAAAGTATCATTTCCCTTTATAATGAGTTTATAGTCACTAAAACAATCAACATTGTTTATAATTATATAAAATTATATTGTGTCAAATAGGAGCAATCATATTTTTCTCCTCTTTACAAGTGAAAAAGAACATATGCAAATCCAGAGTTTGGTCTCTAAATTCGTGGTTAGGCTGGGAAGATACTTGCTCTCACTCCAGAGCTCCCACGTGCCCTCGCCTAAGGGCTAACATCTCGTTTCAGTTTCTGAACTCCTGAACCAAATTGGGGGTTTTAGTCTGTCATCCTAAAATCTCTAATTCCATACCCATAAAAGTATATTCCCTATTTATTTGTAATCAACCCCATGAACTACATTCTCATTCATGAAATTGAACCTGATTCTCACTTTTTTGTAGAAAGCATAGCCCTTTCGGATCATGTATTTCTCAACAAATCTTAACAATTCAATTGGAATGATCAAAAAGTAAATTAAGTTAAGAGTTTGAATCACCATAATTTATAAAAATTTAAAACCTTGTACAATGCTATTAATTCTTCATGAAACTAAATCTCATTGTAGAGAGAATGATAAAGAACGCTACTCAAATTTCATGAGAAAGGTACGATAAAACATGGATTTTATATATATAAATAAGTTTGTAAAACAAAGATAGGAAAGAACACAACTTATCTCTAACTCCTCCTCAAGCAAATCCCTTGATGTTTCTTTAAAGCACTTTCTCTATTTATAATCCTTATTGAATTCTCTCTCAAAACTGTAATGAATCTCTCACCTTTTCTCTCTTCTTTCAACTCTTGAAGAAAATCCTATCCACACACAAGACTCTTCTACACACTATGAGACTCACAAAACACTGTTAGAGAAGTCACACATGACTTACTAAACAAATGAAGACAAGACTCACGACCAGACACACCACCATATGCGTCAGCCCCTCTCTTTTAAAGAAATTCAAAATCACTTCTTTTCCCAAGAGACACACATCTTCATTCTAAGAGACAAATCTCTTCATCTAAGAGACATATCTCTCCATTCAAGTGCCTTTACAAAGTGTCTAGATACATTGAACCACTCAATGGGATGTTTACATTAATTAAAGGCTTCTAGAACATCTTAAAATAGTCAAAAACCGCCAAAAAACCATTCATAACCATCTCTGGTGCCTCTAGCACCTATTCACTAGAGGGTCACACTTCTTCTAGATTCTGGAATCTAACAACTCTGGCTCCAATGCATTTTAAAAATATGCATTTTTTACTCTAAATTTTTCCTTCTTGCTTGCATTTTGCTCCAAATGCCTAGAATCAATATACCTGCAATAAAACATGAAAATATCTTTCTTTAAAGTGAAATATCACTAAATTTATGCATAAAATGTATACATAAAAATTGCACATTTTTTGGTGTATTAGAAATTCAAAATTATACCACAGTAGACCCCAAAATTTGCACACGAGAACTTCAAATCAAGGTCAAGAGGAAAACTACAATGATTTGTAAAAACAGAAAAGGATCCAGGGGCTCCAGCATGAGAAAATAAGAGTAAGATCCCAACATCAGAAGGTGCACTCCCAAATTATAGTAGAATTCCACAAGCAGCTGAAAGAAAACATAAAAAAAACAACAATATTCCGTAAACACAGCAAAGCTAAATGACATGTGACTTTAAAACTTTGTGTGGAAAGATAGAGAGGAGATAGCAAAATGAAGAGATCAATAAAAAAACCAGTCTAACTCCAAATATAAGGAACATCCAACATATCACCCATAATAAGTGTACAGAGATAAGGGGCATGTTTCAGGCTAACAGAAATTCCAGCTACATCATGTTTTGTCAACCAATCAACTGGGGAATTACCCTCCCTATTGATGACCTAATTGAACCATAAGTTGATGTGTAGTGATCATGTCCCATATGATATTAATAATGCATATGAGGTGCCAAACAGGTTATGTAGCCTTAGTAAGAATTTTGAAAAGAAGGTTTGAATCAGTTTTTATATCAATATTTATAAAATGAAAAGAAGCTACCACTTTTAAAGCAAGCAAGACAGTCCAACCCTCAGCTTCAAGTGGAGAGGAAGCATTTACAAGTGAGGTAAAGTAAACAAGACATTGTTCCAAAGGATATCTAAAAATACCTCTAGCCCTAGAAGCATTGACAAGCTGACTCCCATTTTTGTTAACTTTAACCCAGCCATAAGAGGGAGGGCTACCACCTAACTATGGTCGGCCTTCTGCCCCTCTCTAGCATAGGGATAGAAGAGGCAATCCCTAAACATCTATGGGATTTGGAATAATTTGCATGAATATATGAAACAGTAAAAGAGGGGGTAGGTGGAGAAGCATCATATTTGAAATGGTTTCTTGCAGACTAAATAAACCACACCACAATAAGAGGAAAATAATGAAGTTTTGCATTAATATGGTTTGCAGCTTTCCAAACCAATAGAAAATTTTCCATACCGAACCTGAGGGGCCATTTCACCACAAAATACCTGCCAAACATAGTCCAGATTTCCTTGGCAAAATAACAGTCATGAAATGAACGAGTTTTTTCTTTCTTTAGCACTTTTGCAGATATGACAAGTAGAGGCCAATTTCTAGCCCTTTAACTTGAGAATATCATCAAGAGGTAGCAAGGAGAGAAAAAATATCCATAAGAAAAATGAGATGGAAGGAGAGATGAGAGCATGCCATACCAAGTGTCCCCAAGACCATTTACAAAAATTATAAAGATGTGAGTAAAGCATTTTAGTAATAGAAACCATTGAAATAAATTTCCAAATGGGAGTATCCTTCCATTGTCTTTGAATAGGGATTATATCCAAAGATATATTATAATAAATTGTCTCAATCAAAAAACTTCTAGTTTTACAAGTTGTTTGGTTTTGTGAAAAAAGTGATATAGTATAAAATTAATATAATACATTGAAGTTATTTGGTTCACTTTAAAATAAATGAACACCTTTATTTTCAAATTGGATTGAATTAAAATGAAAATAAGTTAATTTGAAGACATTTGTCAAAGATTGTGGGCAGCAGCCATTATAGGTGGCCTCTGGCAATAGTCAGTGGCAGTGGTGGTTAGTAATGGCGATTGGATGTGGACAGATGATGATGACAAGTGGACGGAAGAGGAAGATAGTGGTGGCCAGTAGTGGGTAGTAGTGGTAGCCTGAAGCGAGCAACAATAGTGATGGACAACGACAACAATGATTGTAAGACAGTTATTGGCAATTGAAAGCGGCAGTGGGCATTGGGCGACGACAGACAGAAGATAGTGGTTGATGGTAGTGACTAGTTGTGGAGAGGGATAAGTAAAGTAGACAGGCATCAATCTGCAAGGCAACAAACATCATTTTACATTCAACTATGATTTTGAAATTTCACCAAAGCGGATGAATTCTGAGTTCAAAAAAATATATTAATGATAGAATTTCAAATACAATGCCATTTTACACTAAATTCAAATTTCTTTCAAAAAAAATTTAAATTTTCAAAACCCCTACATTAGGAATGCAGTGCACTCCTAATATTCCTATCCAAACATCCTCTACAAGTTTATATATTTGATACGGCTAAAAAAAGTTCAATTTTTCATGTGTTTTTAATGTCTATATTTGGTTATTTTCAATAATATTGCACTTTAAAGGAAAATATTTTGTATATTTTTTGTTTCAGGTTTAGGAAATAGAGTTTTGGAGAAAAAGAAACAAAAATGGTGCAATATGGAGCAAAAACAAGCAAGAACGAAAATTTTGTCCTCACACATTTTGATATTTCTTTCTATGCTTAATCTATTTAACACTTCTCACACATTTTTGAAGAAAATTGCACTTTAAAGAAAATTTATTTTGTGTTTATTTTGTAGTTCTATCTATTAGGCATGAAATGCAACTAAAATGGGGTGAAACGAAGCTAAAATGGAGTCAAACTGGTTGAAACGGTGGAGCTACTACAGACCGGCGCCAGCTGTACCTGAATCCAGAGAATGATAAAAATATGGCGCTGAAAGCACCCATATGGCACCGAAGGCTCTCGAGATAGCTTGGACGTGATTTTGGGCGGTTATGACCAAGATTCAATGTATTTGGATGCTTTTGGGAAGATTGCTTCAGACATCTCTTGAGAGATTCATCCCTACACTATAATAGAGCGATTTTATGTCAGAAAAGGTGGGGTGTGTAAGTAAAAAAATATGGAGAATGTTTATAGATTTTATAATAGGAGTAGAAATGTAGATTTCTACCTCTTTGGAGAGATTAGAGAGGGGATTTTAAGAAAATATGTAAGGAGATGTACTAGCAATGCATAGATCAGCGGGAGACTTTGTGGGAGAGATTTTCATCTTTCTTTCAAGAGGAAAAAGCTAAATATTGTGTTCTTCATTATCTTATGGTTTTTTAAACACTTATCTAGTGAATTTGCTTTTCTTCGTGCTTTGTGATGTGTTTCTCTTACTCTTTCTTCTTTTTTGGAAATAGTGGCATAAGAAGATTATGTCTTTATTTTCTTTTTATTTTTCTTTTGCAATGAATAGGATTCATGTTTAGGATATTGGGATGCATGTTTGAATATGTTTTAATTATAAATGTGATGGTTTTTACTTGCACTTCATTTATATTACAATAAGGGCTCGTTGTAGTGTTAAAATTCATTGTAATTGCATTAAGACCTAAGAGGGCGGTGTAATTCTCAACAAAGTGGAAGCACATTAAATTTTCATGGATGGTGAAGTTCATGGGGGTTTAGTGCAAATAAATAGGGAAATATACATATTACTGGGCGAAGAATTGGAGATTCTAGGGTGACAGACTAAAATCTCCAATTTGGTTTTAGTGTTTAAGAACTAAAGCGAGAGTTAGCCTTCAGCGGAAGGGAAGTGGAAGCTCTGAAGTGAGAGTCAGTATCCTCCTAGCCTAACCACAGATTTAGAGACTAAATCTAAGATTAGTCAATGATTTTTTATAACACTTGACTGAGGGTAGAGAATTAAAATTGCTCCTATTTGGCATATACAGTATTTAATTTATCTCATTCTTTTACATTATCCAATTCACTAAATAAGAATAGCAGTTTTTAACATCTCAAAATTCTCCAAATTAATTCATCCAAAAAGGGTTATCTTTAGAATTAATATTTTCATTTAGGAATAGTTATTAGTTGTTTTAAACTTAAGACTTACATTTAGGAGTACTCGTTAGAAAAACCACTTAAATCGATCTTCCGAAATAAGGACTAATAGTAGTAGACTAGAATTTGACTAAGGACCTCTTACCTCGCTTCTTTGTGGGATCGATACTGGGGTTTTTAAGGAAAGCCCATTATTACTTGAAGCGATACATGCACTTGCGTAAAACCCATAGCGTGTGAACTAATTTATATATTTTATATAACATTTAATTTTTTCACATTAAATACTTAATATAAATTTGGTCAAGTTTTTTTTCATATTTTTTATAGCTAAATTACTATGTAACTTCAGATCGGGTCAAGTTTTTGATGTTGTCTCAGGGGAAATAAATTGATATAAAACATGCAAAAAAATAGCATACACTAGGGGTGCATCATTAATCTCATGTTGCCCCCTGAGCTTTATGGAAACTCTTGTAAATTTTTACTTGAACTTAAGAATTTTTTAAGCATATTTTATTGAAGAAAACATAATTGTTTTTTCTATTATGGTCCACTTTATCATCACATTTATGGATAATGAAATTCTAAAGTTAATAATACATAATAGACCTTATACATTACTATCTAAAATTACTTCAAATCATACCTTAATAGATCCAAGATCTTTAGTTAATGTTATTAGTTTTAGTTTTCTTGAATTAATTGTTTTAATGTAAGAAAAATATGTTTAAATAAGTTGATGTATCATAGCTTTAATGAAAAGGTTCTAAATATTCATGATTATCACCTTGCCTCTTTAATATAGTAGATTCAAAAATAAAGTTTCATGATATTAACACCAATACATCATTTTTTGCTCATTTTGGATTACCATGGCTACACGAGTATGGAATGATACATTCTACTATTAACAATATAGTAATGCGACTATTATGGTGAATAATCTTTTATCTTGGAATATTTGTTGTCTTTTTTATAAATAAAATCCTAATTTATGATGATGTTGAATATTTTAAGCACAAAAAATCTCATTATGAAAAGCTTACTCGATAACGTTCCTTCAAATATCAATTATAAATAACTCATTAAGCTTCAATTATGTTCTTTTCAAAAAAATAAGAAAAAAATGGCTACTAGGAGAATAAGAAAATGTTCTACTTCTTCTAAGCCAAGTACAGCGAAAGATAGCTTTTGATATTTTATTTTTACATATTTATTTTACATTGCAATTTTTTAAAATAATAATAATTTATCTTCAAAATTTTAATAAGCATGTGTCTTCAAAAGAAGAAAACGTGACTCTAGAATTAAATGCATCTATTAAACATAATAATGATTGTTAATAGATTTTTGCAAATTATCTTAGTAAGGAATACACCCTTTAAATCACTCTTTGTTGTATAACTTTATAATTGACATATTCTTTACCATCTGTCTCAAATACACCAAATAAATAGTTAAGATTTTGCCTTCTTTTTGGAGAAAAAAAAAATTCTAGTGTATCAATTTTGGCTTGTTCTTCATGATTGAGAGGCTGGATCTATATTTTTGTTCAACCAAATCAACCTAAAAATTAAGACCAACAAATGGAATTGACCTCAGACTATAAGATTCAACTCAAAAATAATGAAAATTGATAACTCCTTAGGTGGAAAAAATGGCATACACCACCAAGCTACTTTTCCTATAAATTTAAGGGTTTCATTACAACAATATATATATATATATATATATATATATATATATATATATATATATAGGATGGTGGCGGCTGGACCTAGCTGTGCTCTGCTAGGGTTTTGGTTGTGATGGAGCTGCTTGGAGGTGTTGTGGAGCTAGGTGAAAAAGTTAGATTTCTCTTTAAGGAGTCCTTGTGGATTGTGGATTTTGTTTGGATTTTGCCCGGGAAGACCTCTTTTGAACCTTGTTACTGTTCTATTGCCTTGTTGAAGTTGTTGTTGTTCTCTGCTTCATCTGCTTGGGGTTTTGGCTTTAGACTGGCTTGGTCTTTTCATCCTTTTGCTGGTTTTCCTGTTTCCCGCTCTACTTGATTTTTGGGGTTCTACTGTTGTTTTCTCCCACTTACTGAGTTTTGGTTCTTTGTTGATTGGGGGTTTTCCAATCCCTAGTTTTCGCCTTGTTTTTTTGCCTGGTGTCCTCAATGGCCTTCCCCATTGATTTGGATACCAATGCCCAATGGACCAAGGCTACTTTTGCTGAAGTTGTTGGAAGTGGTTTTGATGTACCTAAATCCTTTGATCACTTGGTTTTCCCACAATGTCTTCATGATGTTGCTGCTGGGAGGGGTGTTTGCCCTTTTGTGAATCCCTTAAGAATGAAGGAAGGGGAATCTTCCATCATATTCTCTCCTCACGAAATTAATGAGCTCAATGAAACAGTTAAGTTTACTCTAGTTGACAAATTTTAGTACGGCCACCCTAAGATAGACTTGGTAAGGAAGTTTTTTTGAGGATTTGAAACTTACAGGAGCATGGAGGCTGAGTTTAATAGATGGAAGGAACCTGTTAATTTCTTTATTTAATTAAGAAGATTATGCAAGGGTTTTGCAAAATAAATTTTGATCATTAATGGAGTTCCAATGAATTTGATGAAGTTGACACCAGAGTTTGATCCTATAAAGGATCCTCCTGTAGTTCCAATGTGGTTCAAATTCCCTAACCTTCCTATTCAGTATTTTCATCAAAATGTGTTGTTCAACATCAGTAGATTGCTTGGTTGCCCCCTGAAAATTGATGCTCCTACTTATAATGTGGCTAGACCAGCTGGCGCTAGAGATCCGGTAGAGAGGGACATTACCTTGCCTTATATTGAAAGGGTGTGGATTGGAACTACTGAATAAGGATTCTGGCAGAAGATAGTTGTGGAACAAAAACCTGTCTATTGCCAACATTGTAAATTGTTTGGACATAATGTGGAGAGGTGTTATAGACTACATCCTCCACCTAAAAGAAGAACTTATGGGGATAGAATTACTACTTCCAGGCCAGCAGAGACAGCTATAATAGAATTGGCTGGGAGAGCTGATGCTACTGCTGTTGATGCAGATAATACAATTGGGATTATGCCCAATAGAAATGTTGGGGAGCAGGAAGAAGCTATATGTATTAACAATAATTTGAGGAGAAACGTAATACAAGATGACAGCTTACTAAGCATTAACCTAACTAGGGTTGAAGACCATACAATTAACAATTTGACAGATGTTTTAACTGAAGATTGGCAAGTTCAAAGAAGTAATAAGAAGAAAAAAGGCAAGTCTGATATTAAATAGCCTATGGAGGGTCCATCTACGTTGGATCACCATCCTAGGATTAGGGGGAAAGGAAGGACCTTCTCTCAATGATAAAGTTCCTAGTTTGCAATATTAAGGGTATTGCTCACCCCTCTTCTCTCAAGAGATTACAAAAATTTGGTGAGAGTTCATAAAGTGTGGTGTTTTGTCATTCTAGAACCATTGGTTACTAAAAATTCCCAAAAAAAATCAGAAAAAGTTCCCTCAATTTGCTCATTTCTCTAATTCTAATAACAAAATTTGGCTCTTTGCTAGAGCTAAACTTCAGTGGTTTGTTTTCTTAAATCATTTCCAGTTTATTCACATCCAATTCTATATTGGAGCTCAAGTTGGCTATGCCACCTTCATTTATGCCAGTAGTCTTGCTAATAATCAAGCAACCTTATGGACTGATTTAACTCAAAATGGGCAATCTATGAACTCCTTTTGGATTTTGGGTGGTGACTTAAACTATATTTCCTCTCCTAATGAAAGAAAAGGTGGTAGACCACCTACTGTCTCTGCCATGAATAAATTCAATGATTTTTTTTTTCTGAGGCTGAATTATTTGATTTGGGTTATCATGGTCCATATTTCACTTAGAGAAGGGGTTCCATGTGGGAAAGGCTAAACAGAATGCTAGGTAACTCTAAATGGGTTCAAACCTTCCCCTTTACTATCATTTCTCATCTGGCTATGGTAGGTTCTGACCACAGGCCTCTTTTGTGTACAATCCAAAATGCTGAAAGCCCCAATAAAGCTCCATTCAGATTCCAAAACATGCGGACTCTACATCTCAATTTTTTGAAGAAATTGATAAGGTTTGGAGGTCTGAAGGAGATACTAATCCCTGGAATAATCTGTGGAAACTCCAGAAGAAGGTGGCAGCACATCTGAAGAAGTCAAATTGGGACACTATTGGCAATATACATGAGAACTTGAGTAATGCCCAAAGTAAAGTTCTTAATATGGAAAAGAGTTTTCAAAGGGGTTTAAATTCTGAAGCTGACCTTCATAAAGCTAGTCAAGAGTTGTTAATGCAAATCAACTATACTGAATGTTTTCTGAAGCAGAAGGCTGTTGTTACCAGATTTATTGAAGGAGATAGAAACACAAGTTATTGTCATGATTGCATTAACTTTAGAAGGAAAAATAACATGATTTTATCTATCCAGGATTTTTCTGGTCAGTTAGTGACTGATGTTGAGACTATTGCCCAAGATGCTGTAAAATACTTCCAAAATATCTTTAAGGAGTAGTCTACTGCTAGAGCTCAGATCAAGATGGAACTCTTCTCTGATTGCAATGAATATGTCCAAATTTTGGATCTAAATACTATTCCTTTGGAAGGAGAAATTAAAGTTTTCTTGGACTCTATTGATGACCATAAGGTGGCTGGCCCTGATGGCTTCACTGCAAAAGTTTATAAGGCTACTTGGAATATCATCTGTGGGGAGTTTGTTGATGATGTGCAAAGCTTCTTTAAAGGTATTGATCCCCCAAGATACTTTACAGTTTCCACTATAACTTTGATTCCCAAAAATTTCAGTAGGGTAGGGTGGGGTGATTTCAGACCTATCAGCCTAACAAATGTCACTTCTAAAGTAATTAGCAAAATAATTAGCACCAGGCTTCAACCTCACCTTCAACAGCTTATCAGCAAATAATCAGGTGGCTTTTGTGAAAGGCACGCAAATCTCTGATAACATTCTATTGCACAAGAGCTATTGTTGGACCTTGATAGAAAATGTAGAGGTAGCAATCTCATTCTGAAATTAGATATCCAAAAGGCATATGATATAATTAACTTGAATTTTATCTTGGCTACCTTAAATGCTAGGGGTTTCTCTGGGGCCTTTATCAATCTGATAAGAAGATGGCTTATTTGCAACAACAACTCTATCTTAATAAATGGCAAGATCCAAGGTTTCTTCAATGCTTCTAGGGAAATTAAATAAGGAGATCCTTTGTCACCAACTATCTTTATTCTTGCTATGGATTACCTTTTTAGGCTTCTAAATCAAATGTTTATCTCTTCTTCTCATTTGGCCTATCATCATAGATCCAACATTGGTGGGAGTCATTTGTCCTATGCAGATGATATTATTATTTTCTCTAAGGCTACCAAGAATGTTATGAAGTCTCTCTCTCAAGGACTTAAGCACTTCCAAAGAACATCCGGTATGCATCTTAACAAACAAAAATGTCAAATTTTTACTAGTTCACACACTCTTCCACAGATTAAGCAATGGATTGCACAACACACTGGGTTTAGCATGGCTTCTCTACTAATCAACTATCTTGGTGTCTAATTAATTAAAGGGAGAACCAAACAAACTCAATTCAATGGTGTTATTGATCAAATTCAAAAATAACTGCAATGTTGGATCAATTACTTTCTCTCAAATGGATGTAGGATCACCCTCCTTAAAAGCATCTTAACTTCCATCCCTTCCTATGCTCTTTAGATGTTTATCATGAAGAAGGGGACTCAAATAAGGCTAGGCAGAATTTTTAATAATTTTTTGTGGGCAGGACAGAAGAAACAGTTTCATTGGTTAGCTTGGAAAAAACTGTGTAAGCCTTTACATGCAGGTGGTTGAGGCTTTAAATATTTTCAACATCTCAGTGTCATTAATCTTTGTAAACTATGGATAAATTTTAGAGCCCAAGACAGTCTTTGGTAATGTTTGTGAAGGGGAAGTACTGCATGGAAGTACATCCTAACCTGGCTAAGAAGAAAGTAGGTGATTACATGTTGTGGACTAAACTATTGCAGGTCAGACATCAAGCTGAGGATCTATTTATTTGGGATCTTGGAGAAGGACAAATAAATTTTTGGCTAGATAAATGGGTTTGGAATGGGGAGAGACTAGACACCTCCAATCCAAACTATATGACAATGGTGAAGGAATTCTGGACTGAAAATCAATGGAATTGCAATCTGTTGGCTACCGTCTTAATTGAAGAGCAAATGTATTGGGTTAAGAAAACTAAAATCAATCCTCCACAAAAATATAGAATCATTACTAGACAAGCTTCCTTACAAAAAATTTCAGCTTACATTTTCCAACAATTATATCAATGGCAACCTGTCATGTGGAGGAAAATTATTTGGGGAAAGTGGTTAACACCTTCCATGTATTTTTTCTGCTAGAGGCTTTGGAAATCCTTACTACCTAGTTATGATATTTTGAAGATAAAAGGGCTTAGGGGACCCTCATGCTACTGGTTGTGTAGTGAGGCAGAAGAAAGTCTGGAACATTTGTTCTTCTCTTGTAGTTTCTCTCAAAGAGTTTGGACTGATCTGTTGAATCATCTAAACATTGATACTCTGAAAGTTAGCTTGCAAAATTTTTTGGGGTGTTGGAAGGAATGGTTGGAAGCTAAGTTGATGATCATTCCATGTGTTGTTGTCTGGTTCATCTGGATGTGTAGAAACCAAGTAAACTATGACAACATTAAACCTATGGAAAAGGCTATGGTTTTGAATTGTACTTCTGATTTGCAAAAGATTATATAAGATCAGAATTTTCCCAATGTTTTCCAGAATTGGGTTCCTAATGGGACAAATATGAAGCTTAGCAAGCCAACTTTAGTCCTTTGGACCCCCTCCTAAAGGGAGGCTGAAGGCCAATACTGATGGAAGTTTCTCTAAGGAGGCTGCTGGTGTAGGAGGAATTATTAGGAACTCTCAAGGGAAGTGCATTTTTATACTTTTCCTCTCCAACTTGGGCTAATGATGCACTTGAAACTGAGATGATAGCCATTTACTGGGCTATCTGTCCTTGCCAATCACTGCAACATCACAAAATTGGTGGTAGAGTCTGATTCCATCAGCTGTATCAGAATGCTGAAACATGAAGAAGCTTCCCCATGGAATATTGTTAGATGGAACAATAATATTAAGAGTCTGTTGGTCAATGTTAGTGAATTTCCAACACATCCTTAGAGAAGGCAACAATCCAGCTCATATTTTGGCAGTAAGGGGGAAGGAAACAGAAGAGGTTGTTGTAGGGACTATACCTCCTACTCATTTAGCTCTCCTACTACATGGGGACAATTTATCAATTCCTTATCTTCATTGTAGGGATTGATTATATATATACAATGGGATATATACAGAGATATTTATATGTATACTTCCTACAACTTTTGTAAGCATGTTTATATAGACTAACTTGGAAAGGTGAGATGGGAGTGGATAGAGTGATCTGATCACTCATTTTGTAACTCAAATTTCAGTTTAACATGTAAGGAGCCATAGATAGCTCTTTCTTTCATATATATATATATATATATATATTTATAAAGAATGGTGGCAGCTGGAAGTGCTTGGCTAAGGTTCTTGACGGGAAGATGAACTCCTAGTGTTGGATGGAGGTGTGTACAGTGGAAGTGGTTGTCTTTTGGGGCCTTCTCTCATCTTGGTTCTACTGTTGGAGACTGGTGGTTTGTTTTGACCCTTCCCGGGTGTTGAAGGATTTGAATTTTTACTATTTCATTAGGGACTGAAGAAGTTACTCTACCTCAGACCTTGCTCTTCTATTATGGCTTCACCTATAGACGTGGAAATCAATGCTCAGTGGACTAAGGCTACCTATGCGGGGGTGGTTGGCCAAACTACTGATATTCTTCAGGATCCTGAAATGTTTGTATTCCCTCAAGCTTTCCATGAGACGGGTGCTGGAAAGGGGTCATGCCCTTGCATTCACCCTTTAGGCACTAAAGATCGTGAACAAGCAATCTTCTTCTCACAATAGGAGATAATCTATCTTAATGAAAAAATCAAGTTCACCCTTGCTGGTAAATTTTTGTTGGGGCATCCAAAGATGGAACTGGTTAGGAATTACTTTGATTCTCTAAAGTTCATTGAGACTTGGAAAGTAGGCTTAATAGATGGAAGACATCTCCTGATCCAGCTTTCTGTTGAGGAGGATTATGTTAGGCTATTTGCCAAGCAATCCATAATAATTGGAGGAACCACCACGAAGATTCTGAAATTGACCCCAAGTTTTAACCCCAATAAGGAACTAACAGTGATTTTATATATGCTTAAAAATACAAGTATTTAATACTGCTGCTAGAAGATTCAATACCTCAGCAACGGCACCAAAAACTTAATAACGGTTATAGATTTGATAAAGATGTATATATAAAATATTCAATAATGGTAAAGTCACACTTATCAACGCAAGTATATGTAACGCTCAAGTAATATAAGGCTCTACTGGAGTCTTATATATCGATCCCACAGGGAGTAA
>NEWO01001725.1:0-12881 GCA_003013225.1 Phalaenopsis aphrodite
ATTCAAAGGTTTAATTTTGAATTTTGGAGAGAAATATATTGTTTTAAGTACCCTTTTTATGCCTATTTTTGGTGATGTTGCACTTTAAAGAAAGGAATTTTTGTGTTTTTTTTTTTTGCGATTATATCGTTTTTAGGCAGTTGGAGCAGAAGTGGCAAAAGGAGCAAAATTTGGAGCAAAAACGGCCAATTTTGGGGTTTGGTGCATGATGCGCAAAAATCCAGAGCACTAGAGCATGATGCTTCATGTGCTACTTTTTCAAATTAAGAATGTTCGAGATGAATTTTGCGTGAATTTTCAAAGTGACACTTGTTCTAAACACCCCATGGAGTGATTCAATGAATCTAGCACCTTAGAAGGTTCTAATTTGAAGGGATTTGACTCTTGGATGAAAAGGGCTAATCTTTTAAATTCAAAGGTTTAATTTTGAATTTTGGAGAGAAATTGAAATTCTTTTCAAAGGTGGTAGCCCAAAATATAATCAAGTGGGAGAAGAACTTCAAGAGGGGCGAAAAAAGATAGGTGGTGTGAGAACCAAGAGGGAGAGATAGAGAGAGAATGTCAAGGGCTTGAAGATTGTCTTCTAGGGTTGTAAGGGAGAGGGAATGTGAGAGATTTCTTCTTCATTACACTTTTAAGAGAGAATCGAGAGTGCTTGTAAAGAGAGAAAGGCTTGGAGAGAGCTTCTAGGGATTTTCTTGGGAAGAATTGTGAGATAAGTTGTATTTTTTATTTCTTTTGTTTGTAAACTTGTTTTTATATATGAAGTTCGTGTTTTATCATATCCTTCTAGTAAATTTTGAGCAGTCTTCTTTATCCTTCTCACTACTTTGAAGAAATGGTTTTGTGAAGAATTGATTTTGTTTTCTATGATTTTAAATGTAGATAATTTGTGATGATTTGAACTCCGATCTTCATTTACTTTTCAATCTGGTCAATTGAATTATTAAAATGTGTTAAGAAACATATGTTCTAAAAAGGTGATATGATTTCTACAACAAAGAGAGAATTACATTTGATTTCATGGGAGAGTATGTCATTCATGGAATTGAGTGCAAATAAATTGGAAAATATACTTTGTTGGATGTAGAATTTGAAGATTTTAAGGTGACAAATTAGAATCCCCAATTTGGCTCAGTTGATTGGAAACTAATGCGAGCATGTTAGCCCTCAGGTGAGGGAGTAGTGGGAGCTTTAGAGTGACAGTCGGTATCCTCCTAGCCTAAACACGGGATTAGAGACCAAACTCTGGATTAGACAATGTTCTTTATAGAGCTCGGAAGAGGGTAGAGAATAGGATTGCTCTTATTTCGCACAAAACAATTTTTAAATATATTTTTTAAATGATTTCAATTTCTTCACAAGTCATATTTTCATTGTAAACGGGAAGAGTATTTTCTCATACTTAAACTTTTCGTCAACAAAATATTTATTTTATTTTAGCAATTTTACTTTTGAAAGTTTAACATTTAGTTTAACTTAACTATTGTAGTCGTACATCTGCATATTTAGTAGCATTTCACTTGAGTAGTTTAACTTCAAACTTTGTACTTTACTTTGTTTTTTGTTTTTATTTTAGTTTAAGAATAGAATATTAAGTGCTAGCTTATATATATTTTCAGCTTCCCTGTGGGATCGATATCTAGGACTTCATTAGAGCCCTGTATGACTTGAACGATATGTATACTTGCATTATATGTAGAAGAGAATTGGTAGTTTAAAAGAGGTTTTAAATTAAATTATTTTCATTAAAGTTACATTATTGTTTGGGTTACATTGCATATTTATTATTAAGTTAATCTTAAGTTTCCGCTCATCAGGTATGCATAGCAGGGATCCAAAAGGTTGAGCATGTCGAGGCAGAAATGACCATAAGCATGGTGACCGAAATGATTGGCTATGTTGAGGCAACTGATCCCTACTGTTTATATGCAACAGTATAATAATGTATGCAATTATATTCTTCACTTATCTTTCCTACTTTGCAACAACACCAAAAACTTGATCCTGAGAAAATAGGAATTTAACTTTTTAATTTATATATATATATATATATATATATATAAAGGAAAAGAGCAACAAAGGCTCCTTACATGTTAATATAGACCCAAATGGGGATTACAAGAGTTGGAGAGGTATATACCCTCCCAAATATATATATATATATATTGGGATACTACGCAAGTATACATATAGTTATCAAGTAATATAGGACTTTTTTATTAAACCCCGAATATCGAACTCACAGTGAGTGTTCACAATATGCACTTATAAATAACAAATTTTCTATTTCAAAATAACAATTACTTAAACTATAAATATTTTTACAGCAATTAAAATTCAATTTTTATTTTTATTTTTGATATTTTGACAAAAACATAAACAACTTCTAAATATAATTTGAGTTTATGTAAAAGAAAAGAAATGAATAAGAAATATTTGTATGTCTGTCATGAATCAGTAATAAGTATAAGAATTAAATTCTAGAAGTATTCAAATTGTGTTATGTCAAATAGGAACAATATTATTCTTTACCCTTACTAGAGATGCTATAAAGAATATTGGCTAATTTAAAGTTTGAATAGTTCTGAAGACCGGTTAGGCAGGGAAGATACAAGCTCTCACTCTAGAGTTCCCTCGATTCCCTCCACCTGGGGCTAACATGTCATATCAGAAACTAAAACAATAAACCAAGTTGGGGGCTTTAGCCTGTCACTCTAAACTCCCCTAACTCTACACCCTTCAAAGATTATTTTCCTATTTATTTGCACTAAATCATATGAATTACATTCTCATTCATAAAACCTCATGCGATTCTTTTCAATTGTTGACTGAGACAATACAATCTTGATTCTTACATGTTCTCACAACAAATTTTAACATCTAGATGGGTTAGATCAAGAAGTAAATGAAGTACATTGAATTAAATCATCACAACTTCTTTCAATATTAAAGATTAATACTCTCCACAACTTCCATCCAACAGGTGAATTACTTATCATTTTAAGGAGAAAAATAAAGAAAACTACTCAAAATCCATGGAGAAGACAAAATCACACTTTAGTTTAAAAGTAGAAATCATTGTCAAACCAACAAGAAGTTTCAATTAAAACCAAAATTAGTTTAAAAACAAAGATAAAAACTTATCTCAAATCCTCCACCAAACTCTTGAAGTTCCTTTGAATCTTTTCTCTCTTACAACACTCTTAACTCTCACAATAAAACTAAAAACAAAAAAAAAGTAAATTTGTGGTGCCTGAAAAATCTCTCCAAAAATTTCTCCATGAACTATTTCAAGAACTTCTCAGAACTCCCCCTATTTTTCTCTCAACTTCCTTCTTTTATAATTTTCCAAAAAATGTGTTGGTATCTCTTCAAAATGTGTTCTGATTTGATGTATTTTCCAAGGGATGCTCCTTTCACAAGTCTTTTAACCATATTTTTGTTTCTAGTGATCATAACCACCCTCTTTAGCCAATAGGTGTCTTAAATGTCCCTTCAAAATTTGGAAAAATGAATTAACCCGTCAAATAACTACCTCTGGTGCTTAAACATGGGGCCTCTGGCGCTTAAGTGCGGCCTTCTCTATTTCACCTGCGATTAAGCACCAGATCTGGCGCTTAGGCGCCAAAACACTTTTGCACAATTTGTTTCATTTTTGCTCCAAATTTGATCCTTTTTCACTCATTTTAGCATTTTTCACCTTTTGACTTGTACCTGAAAGAAAAACACACAAATATCTTCCATTAAAGAGAAATATCTCAAAAATAGGTATAAAAATGTGTCTAAAAACACTATATATTTTAGGTGTATCAGCAGCATGACTAGAAGAGTTGGGTATGCCAAGGAGGCATTGACCTGAAAGCAGCGATCCAAAGAGATGGGTGTGCGGAGGAAACAGTGGTCTGAAAAGATGTGCGTACCGAAGAGGCAGCGACCCAAAGAGATGGGTATGTTGAGGAGGCAAAGGCTTGAAGAGATGGGTGTGCTGAGGAGGCGGTGACCCAAAGTGATGGGTGTGTCAAGGAGTCAGCAACCCGAAGATGTGTTGATTCCAATTGGAGAGAATCACACACATGTGAAATAATTGTGTGTGGACAAGTGCTCATGTAATTCAAATATGCAACACATGCTCACGCAAAAAGGAATGCATGTTTAGATGTGTGCGCAGAAAGAAATGATATGCACATGACACAAAGATGTCATGAGCAAAGACAAAGTATCATGCTCACGTGAAGCATGACTGATCGCTCGTCGGAGTCACTGCCCCTGTCGTTGCCTATGAGACTATCGTTGTCATTCTTATTTTCATTATCTTAGAGTCGCCAGTTTGTTTTTCTTCTTGTTGCATATTATTCTAAATAACCTTCTCTCTCTGACCATGTAGGTGATTTGAAGAGAGAGAAAATCAAAAAGCTAAGGCATATGATGACGGAGACAAACAAATGAAATAAGTGAGGAAGCTTTTGTGAAGTGAATTTTGTGTATATAACTATGAAGTGCATTGGTTTAGTAAACTCCATAGGAATACTTACAAGGAAAACATGATGAAAGCAAACCCACAAAAAGAGATTCACTTTGTTATAGTTGTTCTATGGTTTGCTTCTTCATATAAGGCCAAGCTCCTATAGTTAATTACATTTTAAGCAATATGGAGAATGCTTAAGAAAACTCCCAATTAAGGTTGTTACTCATCCTCAGAAAAGTTCAAATTTCATTGTCAAGGAAAGGAATTTTAAAGTTCTATCTAAAGGTAGTGGATTCCTAAAAATTCTGAAAAATCTGGCTAAGATTATGAACTATCCTAGGGTTGTGTTTTGTTGTCAACAGTTTGGTTATGGTTCGTTCTTTTGCTCTAATTTTTTATTGTCCGATCATGCAAAACATGAGTTAGCATGCCCTAATAACATGAAAAATAGATCTAGGGTGACGTCTGCCTTTTGTCTTTAGTTAGCATAAAATAATTTTTGGCTTGTTTGATTGGTTGTTGATTTTATTTAGGACAACTAGGTCAAGATGCCCATGGCTTTCCATCCTCCCGAGGTTGTTAGATTCCTTGGTCTAATTAGTTTGAGAGGTGATCAAACCTACTCCGATCGGAAGATTCCTGTCAACAACCAATCTCTTTGTAGACCTGGGTGTCAAGGGTTCATGTTGCATTGGGTAATCTTTCTTCAGTAGGGTTTCATTTAAGTTTTTAATGTATTTTTTGGATTTTAAGGGTTAAAAAATTTAGGTTGTTTAACATTTCTTAGCCGATTAATCTTATTTTGTTATGTTATTTTATTTTTTATGTTTACGATGACCCGGTCAAGATCCCATGGTTTTTTCATCCCGGGGTCATTATGATTTGGGTTTCGAATAGCCACAAGTGACTGGAAGGTATTTCTTAAGTAACCATGGGTTACCTCCTCCAAAATACCTTCTCAAACCAGTTTATAATTGTAAGTTCAGACCTAAGTTTTAATGTCTTTTGGAGTGAATTTTATGCCACTTCATTTAGGCTGGTTTGGTACTGTAGCCCAATTTATCCCTGACTGAGGCTAAGTGTTCTTTTATTCTCATATGAGAAGTCAAACCCTCCTTAACCTCCAGTCACTTAGGTCTAGGTTGATATCAAATTAGTTCAAGTTAAGTTGAACTGATCCGAGTTGAGTCTCTAGGCAATCTAAGTTACCCTAATTTAGGCTAATTTCCCCTCAGATTATCTTCAAACTTGTTTAAATCAACCAAAGTTTAATAGGATTAGTCTCGATTAACTTAGTTTGATTGAATTCAAACTAGTATTACTTGGTTTAGATTGACTTAAGGCAAGCTAAGTTAAACTAAATCAGGTTGACTTGGGAGCAAACCAGGTTAAGCTAGGTTGATCCAAGTTAAACCCCCTTGATTGAATCAAGTTTAAGTTAAATTAGAGTTGGGTGAAGTCTAAGCTAATTTATACTTGAGTTTTCCTTTTAAGTCTAAGTTAGGTTGAACTTAAATCAATACTTGAATAAACTTGAATTGAGACTTAAGCTAAGCTAGAAGTCGAGCCTCATGTTAGGTTGATCAGAGTTTAGCCTAATTGTCTAAAAGAATATTTGTCACTAGGCTAGCCTAAGTTAGGTCAGGTTGTCCCAGTGGGTTAGGTTAATTTTGGTTAGCTCAGATTAGATCAGGCTGACCCAAAGATTTAGTTGAATTGGGTTAACCCGAGTTATGTCTGGTTAGCTCAATGGTTTAATTGAATTGGGTAACCCGTGTTAAGTCAAGTTGACTTGGGGGTTCAATTGAATTGGGTTAACTCGAGTTAGGTCGATTTGACCCAGTGATTTAGTTGAATTAGGTTAACCTGAGTTAAGTTTGGTTGACCCAACGGGTTAACCTAGTGGTTCAGTTGAATTGGGTTAACCTAAGTTAGGGTGTAGTGGTTCATTTGAATTGGGTTAAACCAAATTAGGTTGGTTTGACCCGGTGGTTCAGTTGAATTGGGTTATTGTGAGTTAGGTCGGATTGACCTCATGATTCAATTGAATTGGGTTAACCTGAACTAGGTTGGGTTGACCCAGTTATTCAGTTAAATAGGGTGAACCGGAGTTTGGTCTAGGTTGGGATAGACCTGCAGAAAATTGAACTATGTATAAGTTAGGTTAGACTTAGAATGGTTCATGTTAGGTCTAGTGTAGGATAAACCTAAGAATGGCCTAAAGTGAATTTAGGTCTAAGTCGAATTAGACCTAAAAAGATTTGTGTTGTGTTTTAGGTCAAAGTTGATTTAGAAATAATTTGAACTAACCCTTAATTGGGCTAAACTTAGGCTAGATCTAGAGGGCGTTTAATGTTGAAATTAGGTCTAAGTTAAGTTATACCTAAAGGTTATACTTATGTCTAATTTGAGTTAGACTTATAGGACTTGTGCTAACTCTAAGTTAGGTTAGATCTATGGTTAGGATAAATGTGAGCTAGACCTAAAATATGGTTGATGTTTGGGTCTAATGTGGGTTAGACGCAAAAGGGTTGATTGATGTTTGGGTCTAATGTGGGTTAGACCCAATAGGGTTGATTGATGTTTGGGTCTAATATGGGTTAGACTCAATGGTTTGATTGATGTTTGGGTATAATATGGGTTAGACCCAAGAGGGTTAGTTGATGTTTGGGTCTAATGTGAGCAACCGAAAAAAGGAGGTTGATGTTTGGGTCTAATGTGGGTTGGAATAAGTCTACGTAAAGGTTAGACCTAGGGCAACGCCTCATGTGACCTAGACCAAAAATATTGAACTTGGAAGTTATGTTAAACTTAGGTTTAGGTTAGATTTAATGTGGGTTAAACCTAAAAGGTTGAACTAGGTCAAAGTTAGGTTAGACCTTGGGTTTAGGTTAGGTCTAATGTAGGCTAGACCTAAAGTATGGAATTTAAGTTATACCTCATTAGGACTTAGACTTAAACTTAATTAGGTTGAGTCCAATTATGAACCTATTGGGCTACGCTTAAATTTCATTAAGCCTAAACCAAGTTAGGCTCCAAATTGGGTTAACCCTAGATCATTACGAGTAACGTCACGGTTAAAGGGGATAACCGTGTTGTTGATCCCCTAAAACCAAAGTTTTGGGTTGGTTTAATGATTTAAATTAGGTTTTGGGGACAATTTGGGCTAAAGTGTAAATTTCAACTTTTATATTTTTACCACTAATTCTTAATTTTCATTTTAAGATTTTTAAAGGTGGAAATTAACCTTTTCAGGATCAATTTTATCATCTTAAATTTTTTGTTAATCTTCATTTTTATTTGTCATTTTCTAATTTTTTTATAATTATTTTTCAAAATAATTATAAATTTAGTAGGAAAATAGTCATTTCAATTTTAGGGAAGGCCCTAACATTGGAAAAATCAGTAAATGTTCCCAATGGTGGGGGAAACTATCACTAAAATTTTCATTTTTTATGTTTATATTGAATTTTTAATAATTGAAATACTCTCTAGAGTATTTATATAAATAAAAATTAAATATAATTTAATTATTTTTAATTTTATTTTAATTATTTTCCCCACGTTCACTAAGTTCATATGTTTTTTTATTCTATTTTTTTTTATTTTTCTACAACAAGTTATGAATTTTGAAGTTTTATTTAATTTTTTGGATTTAAATAATTTGGAAAACTCGAAGTGTCTACTTAAACACACGGCAACCACGTCAACCTTGGCGGCGTCGGAAACCCACGTGTCTTCGTCTAGTTGGATGTGTTTTCCACGCTGGCGCTGAGGTAGCCCACGATTCGGTGTTCTCCTCCACCTCAGTTTGGCGGTTCGACTCGATCTGCGTCGTTAGTTTCCAATAAATGGAAATGGACGTCATTGGTTCTTCGTCATCACGGAACGAAGAATCAAGAACCGTCCATGATCAAACCTTATGATCTCTCTCGATTTTGAACCAAATCACTCGGGTTTTTTCTTATAGCTTCATCTAAGTTAGACGAACCTATTTATACGGTTCAATGGACATGCATTGTTTATTTTTTTCAAAAAATACCAAACTAAATTGAGGGATTTTGATTCATAACATATCGCAAGAGGGTGGCCTCAATTGTGCTTGACAGAGATGATCGCCTTGATGACATGAAGATTCTCCTTGCCTCAATTTGACCCGAAATTGGCTCTTAATTATAAGCTAGGCAAGAAGGAGGCTCAGGTTAGTGTTAGAATAGCATGGAGAGCTCGGGAAGCCTCAATTTTGATTGAGGGAGACTCCTAGAGGTCTTAGAAAGCTTATAGGAGGGTAAGATTTGAGTTTTTGGTAAGTTGATGTCTTGACCAAAATTTGCTCTGTGTTTCAATGGCAAAATCAGGGCTTCCTAGTGGTAGAGGTGGCCAAGGGAAGGTGGGGATCAATTTCATAGGTCAGGGGGGAGTGTTTTTATGTTGGGAGCAAGTGGTTTCAAGGGTTATTTAGGGAGCTCATTGTACACTTAGGGTTCTTGGGTTCCCTCCTTATATAGCCATGTGAGAACTGGGGGAGCTTGGCAAGGCATAAAGATGCTTGGGTGGCTCCTCAAAGCATGTGGAAAGAATTTCCAGATGCTTTGGGTAGTGGGGGGAAGACTTTTCAATTCTCCATCCTTGGCCTAGGTGGTGTCAATGGTGGAGAAGGAGGCATGGCGAGGAACTCATGGTGATTGGGAAGCCTTTTGGTGGGTGTCTAAGACCATATTTGGTCTGGTCTTGGCTCCTCAAGGCCTGGTTTGGCTCACCAAAAGTTGGGTCAAAGGGTCCATGGCCAAGGTGCCATGTGGCCTCCCCCTTGGTAAAGTGTGTGGATTTATCCTCTATTGTTTGGACTTGACTTGGGTTGTCTTGTAGTGTCACTCACATGTCATAGTGAGTTGGTTTGTGTCATGTGTAACCCATTAAGAATGGACTATGAGCTTTATGGATAATGGGTTTTTGGTTGGATTTTAGGGTTTTGGTCCTAGACTAATGGGTTGGATATAGGCCGAAATGGAATTTCATAACCTCCTTAATTAATTAAATAACTAAATAAGTGAATCATGTGAGGTTGACCCCATGGTGCCAATTGGGTCGACCACATAGTGTTGTGTCATAACCATGTTGGATAAGGCTCAATTGGATGAGGATGTGGTCAATTGGTCAAGCTTTTACCAAAATTAGGGTAGGCCCAATTGGTTTTGACCATCCCAAGGTGTCACCAAATTTTAGGGGTCAAAAGGACATAATAGGGTTTAATGTGATTTTTAGGATTTGGTGGGGTTAGGGAGGCCTTTGGAGATGTAAGGGATAAATTAAGGTAGACCCTTCTCCCAAGGTGAATTTCATGGTTAAAGTGGTTCCAAGGGTTCAAGAGAAGGCTCCTAGGGTTGATTTGGTGACCTAGGGCGTACCTTGCCCATGGAGGTCAATTTGGGTCCCTGGTTTGGTCAAAAACCTAAGCCATCCCAACCAAGGGTTGAGGGATTGGGCTTGCCCTGAGGAGGCCCAAGATAACACAAACCTGGACTAGGGTTATGTGTAAGGTGAGTGGGGTTAGTCCTCACAAAAGTGTGGTCGACAATGAATACTAGCCATAAACATGTAGGGACACATGCTCACGAGGTGCATAATTAATGTACTGGATGTTGATGTGTAGGTGCAAGAAAACAATGCTCACTAGACACAACAAATGATTATAAAATGTCACATAAATGATGATAATGCATACATGACATGCATCATGCAAAATATGAGGCTGACCGTATCAAGGCTATCAGTCAAACCAAAGTTTTAGGTTGATCGTCTCGGGATGGCCAATCGAACTGATGTGCAAATTTGATAGTGTCGTGGCGGCCAGCCGAACCAAAGTTCAAGGTTTGATCACGTCAGTGTGGTCGATCGAGTTGATATGCAAGGTTGACCGTGTCGGGAGGCCAATCGAACCAAAATGCAAGGGTTGATCGTGTCGGGGCGGTCAATCAAACTGATATGTGAGGATTTTATCGTTTCGCTGTGGACGATCAAACTGAAGTGCAAGGTTAATAGTGTCGAGATGTCTAGTCAAACCAAGAAGTGCCATGTCTACCAGATCATGAAGGCAAATTGATGGAAAATGACTTGTGCAACATGCTTCATGTAAAACATAACATAATGAAACATGATACACAATGTACAAAAAAGTGCAAGATAGCAATCCATACTCGCTTTATCATAGTCACACGGGAACCTAGGGTTGACATGATGAAATTGTATATGCCAGTCCATTGCTCAACAATGAAAACCTACTTCCAACTAATCGGCATAAAGTGAAGGTGGTTCCATATGATTTCACTTTCACCAGGTGAAAGCTCTTCCTATGGATACAACTTTTGTAATTTGGTCTTAACCCATTCATCAAGAGTTAAGGTCGTGAAACAGTCATGGATAATTCATCTCCCCGACAAAAGGTTCTTGTTGCTAAGGGTTTGCAAGGAAAAACACTTAAAATTCATTAGGGATTTATTCACAAAAGCTTCCTAACCTAAAAAGCCTCACTCTATCAGAAAAACCCTAATCCTTAGATCTCTGACATACATCTCAGGGGCTCTAGGAAAAAAAGAAATGCAAGTGTTTGAAGAAATCTCACTACCATGGCAGTTGATGTCGTGTTTCTTCTTATAGGATGAAGTTCTCCTTGTTGTAGAAGATGTGACGAATATTTCCTTTCCTCCTTCTCCAATGAAAGTTGGTGATGAATTTCCTTCTTCCTTCACCAAAGAGTTGATGAAGCTCTCCTTATGAAAGGACATGCCATTTTTTATCCTTCTCGAAAGCCAGAGGAAACTTCCCTCTTTGAATGCAGCTCTCAAGAACCACACACACCCTCACTCTCTTAGAAATAATGTAGAGAATAAGAGTTTTGGTGGAGGAAATAAAGTGGAAAAATAAAACAAGGAAGAAGAAGATGCTAGCTTCCTCGTTTGCTCCCTAAGCTCTCCCTTCAGTTCTAGCAAGAAAATCCCATGGCTAAATAAGCTCCTCCTTGCTTATTTTCGGATTGATTCATTAGAGCCTCAAGGGACCAATCAAATTTGAGGGAATTTTCTCTCCAAATCTTAAAATATTGTCTCTTTTCCACGTGGTACTCATCCATTGGGCTCATGGAAGGTGGATGCCACATGCAGCACTCTCATTTGACCCTTTGAACTCATCATAGCCAATGGGGAAGCAACCAAGAAAGAGGGAGGAAAAACTAGAAACATTTTGGCTACATAAGCTGCAGTCGAGAGCCTAGGCACCAATTCTGGGTGACTAAGCATCGGGGGGCTGACGCTTAATTTACAAGCTCTCGATTTGGAGAGCCTGTGGATTGTTCTGGGCACCTAGGCACCATAGGGTTGGCGCCTACTTTCTGGTGGCTCTGTTTTGATTTACTATGGCATGTTATATTGTACATGTTTTGAGCCATATATGTAGTGAGATTTTTAATTTATGATGCTTTAATACTTTTCCTGGATGATACACTGTTATGCTTCAAATCTATTGATTTTTTAGATTATATTTTATGATATTCATATAACTATTGTTGCATGTATTTACTTTCCTTGTGCTTAATTGTTTTTATCCAATTTACTGTTACTACATGTCACTAATGTTTTGGAAAAAAGCAGGGCAAACCTAAAAGTAGTTTATATAACTCAGTAAAATATTAAATATTGATAAGGTAACTTATGTTAGAAATTTTGTATTAATCAACTTGCTTATCAAAAATTCTTTTAAATAAGAATAAATGTAATTTAGAAAAGATTAACTTTACTGTTTCAATAATAAGACTTCAGAACTTAACTTCTAACTGCATTTAAAAAAATCTCAAAATAATTAAAAAGGCACAATTAAAATATTGAGTAGCAAACCAAAGATGTTTTAAGATCTTTTTCAAATTTTCTGTTTAGCCAATTTAATATTGTCTTAATTTTTTAGTAGAAGAATAACGTAAAGGTGTGACATTGAACAATCATTTTTTGAGGTTTATCACTTAAGAAAACTGTCCTTCATCATATTTAAAATAAAAGAAGAAAAATTTTGGAAACCAGATAAAGTAATTCTCAGAAAAAGAGAAAAGAACAGAACAAAAAGGGAAAAGGGTCAAAAAGAAAAAGCTCTCAGAAGAAGCTTGAGGTTGACATAATGAATTTAATGGAAAAAAAGAATCAGATGGGTGTCTAGTGAAACTTAACTGATAAAGCTTTTGCATGACTCTTTAGTGAAACTCTTTTAGAGTTATCTCCAAAAGAAAAAGTTGAGTAATATTAAAGTCCTTAATTCCACTGAGATTGCTTTAAAAACATTCAAGGTTATTGAAGGTGTTTCAGACATCACCAAAATAAGAATCTATGTGATTTCCTAAGAGCATAACGAAGAGAATTAAGGAAAAGAT
>NEWO01001725.1:31607-49515 GCA_003013225.1 Phalaenopsis aphrodite
TAATATCATCCTAAATTGAGCCAAACATTAGGATAGTTTGGAAGATTACCAAGAACCTATTCTGGATCTTTAATTTTCTCTACTTTTCTTCCTTTGATTCTTAAAACAAAATCTTTCACCCATTGAACCAATCCCTATTGAAAATTTCTCAATCATGTTCGTTGAAAACCCTTTCCTTTTGAACTCATGAAAATAAAAGATTCCTGATTTTTATCGAGAGTTTTCTTAGGTGATCCGTCGCTTAAGATATAATTAAATATAGGGGCTTGCCCTTATAGGGAACTTAAAAGAACCCAGACTTAAAATAAACTCTATTTGACTACCATATCAAATAGGAGAATTGTCGGTCATCATGCAAACTTGCAGATCAAACGGAAGTCATTTATTTCTATAATTTATTTAATTGAGCTTATTATCAAGTAGTGTATTACCGTTCAGGGTGGTACATTACTCGTGGTTAGCTCAATTATCCAAACTGTAGGAATCAATGGGATCAGTTTGACCCCATTTTCTTTAAATTAAAATACATAATTTCTAAACACTATATTACGCTAAATTAAACCGCACTCAGCCGCATGGCGACCGACAGACGGCTAAATGATTCTCTATATTAGATTGTAAATCTGAATTTTGGCAAATTATAATACACCCAAATAGTATAGAATTTACCCCCTTTAGTACCCAACAAGGTCACTATCAATGGAATGTTATGTCTTTCAGGTAAAAAAAACGCTCCACAAATATTTCAAAAACAAATGCATATTATCTTTAATGAATTATCACATTTTTTGTTTTATTTACGTAGATGATATTCTAATATTCAGTCAAACTATTACCCAACATTTAAAACATTTAAACTTATTTTCACAAAAAAAACCCAAAAATATGGAATAGCCCTGAGCAAAAAGAAAGTCGTTTTCATAAATAATACTATTGACTCCTTAGGACTTATTATAGATGAAGATGCTATCGGATTACAAGAACATGCTTTAAAAAAATTGATTATTTTAAACAAATTACTAATCAAAAAGATCTATAACGCTTTTTAAGTTGTACCAATTATGTTGAGGCATTTATCAAAAAAATTGTTTAATTAAGAGCCCATTTTCAAAAAGTTGCGAAAAAATATAACTTGGACTTGGGATGAAAAATATCAAAAAATTTTACAACAGATTAAAGACTTATGTAAAAAATCTTCCAAAATTACATTTACATATACATGGTGACTATTTAATTACAGAAACTGACAATTCTGAATTAGGTTGGGGAGCAATCTTAAAAGCTCGACGTAATGATACTGAACATTTGTACAGATACAGCTCGGGTACGTATACAATGACCAAACAAAATTATCATAGTAATGAAAGGAGTTATTAGCAATAAAGAATGCAATTAATAAATTTGAAATACTCTTGAACAAAATATTTTTAATTAGAACATACAATAAAACTGTCATTTCATTTATTAAAGGAAAATAGTAGACTCTTCGTCTAACAAAAGATCAATAAGATGGTAAAGTTGGTTCTCTGCCTCCACTTTTGATATAGAATATATCGAACCAAATAAAAATGCTCTTATTGATATTCTGACACATGAATTATGCAGAAAATAAATGTAGATAATGAAAGTATAAAAATTTGCGAAATAGCAGGCAAGACCGATAATATGTCTAATCCAGACAAACATTTACTTAAAAATTCTTGAATTACAAATTTAAAAATTAAAATATGAGAATGCATATAGCAATAACATTCTAAAGAAATTAATGAAAGTAAAAAATTATCTGATTAAAGATATTCAGGATAGTGAATCGCCTTCAATATTTGAATTACGAAAAATACGAAATTTTACAAATTTCAAAATTACAAAAATCGCCTCTTCAAGTACTGAATTACAAAATTTTACAGATCTCGAAACTATAAAAGAAGTACCCACTTCTTCAAAAAAGATGTATTTGTATACTAAAGTATTGCAAAATACAATAGTTAGCTCTACAAAGAGTATTACAGAGATATTCAAAGAATGGCAACAATTATTTCTCTATGAGAAGAGAATTGATTCTCATATGTATTTTCTTACTGTTGAAAATTTTCATATCATATATATATACGGGAACACAGATTCCAAAATTACTTATGAATTATATAAATGCAGTTTAATACACACAATTTATTTAGAAGATAAAAATTTTTTAAAAGAATTACCAAAATAAGTTGTTGATGCCATGAAAATATTGCACCTGGTTGTCAAGTATTAGAATATTAATATAAAATTATATCAAACTTATCCCGAACCAAGAGAAAATTATCTCATTCATACATATTGGAATTAGTAGCTAGTCATATACTTCAAAATATAAACCGATGAAAATATTACCTTAAAGATCTAGGGCTGATGATTTATACCAAATTTGAGTTGAAACTAAAAAGCTAGATCCAACCAACTTCTGGGTCTATCATTGTTTAGAATAATTATTCATATACAGTCATTGCAAGCAGCCGATGAGCAAAATACATTAAGTAATGTACAAGATATGAGTCTTTATTCCTAGCAAGAATGATGTAACGAGCAGCAAGAAAGTCAAAAAATTATTCTGTCAAAAATTATTTAAAAAACACATAAATGTATGTATTTTCAAAAGAGAGATACGATCCAAGGGATACGAGAAAAACTCAACGCCCGAAATAATGAAAGTTAGTTGTAAAGCAAAGAATTATCTCCACCAGTCCAATTATTGAATAAATTTTTTACTGCTCAATTATTCTCCATCAGGCTCACTTATTAAAAACTTTATGATGGAGTTAACTTTATGACAAAACTTCTAAAAAAAGAATTTTCCAGCTCATTCAGTACAATTATTAAAGCTATACTAAAAATAAT
The DNA here is from genome assembly GCA_003013225.1 of Phalaenopsis aphrodite. Classification (NCBI taxonomy): domain Eukaryota; kingdom Viridiplantae; phylum Streptophyta; class Magnoliopsida; order Asparagales; family Orchidaceae; genus Phalaenopsis; species Phalaenopsis aphrodite. Next base: position 34,488 of record NEWO01001725.1, read on the forward strand.
AGAAGAAGTCGTCAGTCATGACGACTAATAATGTCTTTTTAGAACTATTTAATGCTCTATTTTCTGGAGAAGGAGACAGAGCAAAATAAGCAAATCTTCTATTTTTTTTCTTCATTTCCATTCTTATAATCTAATTATGTGTCTTCTAGTGCGGCTAAATAAAATCTTCTTGACTCTTATGTCTGTAAATATGTTTTGAAGTATGTAAAGTTAACATATTCTTATCTTTTATTTATAATAATATTATATTATTTTGTTTCTACTCCTTTTAACCACACTTAATATAAGAAACAAACTAAAGTTATGTTTTGTATTTCTGAAGTGATTATATAGAGTTGTGGCATGTTAACGGTCTAAATAATCTTATTAAGCCCTAATTTTCTCTAGAAAGTCACAGAAAAAAAGTATAATATGAATCGAAGATGTTAAGGTCAAATTATAGAATAGGAAGAAACAATGTAAGATAATATTATGATTAACTCAGTTGGAAGCATGAAGAACTCGAGTAGTTCATAAAATAGAGAAGATAGAAGAGTGAGAAGAATTTGTTAAGAAAAAATTAAAAGTAGAAATAAGAATTCTAAAAACAGAAGTCAGAATAGTAATAAAGAGATTGAACTAGAATACAAAATAAAATACTACAACAAACAAAACTGGGATATCAAAGAAACATAAAATAATATCTAAACTTTTGTTAGAAGATCAAATAGAAAAAATAAAATTATCTAATAAAAAAACTGAGACACCGATGACATAAAAAATAGTATCAGAGTTTGATGATCACCAGCCCGAAACATACAAATTTTTAAAACATAACAATTGTTTCTGCACACCACCTTGATCTTATGAATCTTTTTGTTCTTCTTATAAAATCTAATTAAAAAAATACTTGCTTTTAGAAGAATTTAGAAATGATATATATATTGATCTATCTGATAAATTTGATGTTGAATAAATTCTATCTATAACAAAAATTTAATAGGATTTGTGAATTATTACAAATAAATATAAAGAATAAATAATTAGAAGTCTTTCCAAAAGAGTAAATTATTCAAATAAAACATTTTTAGGAAATTCAAATGAATTGATGATAATCAACTACATGATATTAAAACAACAACTAGAGTTAGGTTTATACTCTAAAAATATACTTAACGACCAACTAGCACACGGCATTAATAGCTGCGAAAAATAGGTGCAAAATTATGAAATTTTGGAGTGCGGATTAAAGGATTATAGCATTGTGGAGGAGAATCTTTCTAGATTTCTGCATTCAGCAAGAATAATTGTTGTTGCTATGTTGTTATTTAGTATTTGTTAATTTTGAATTAGTCTTCTGCCTAATTCATGTATTTTAAAAGTGTTTTCTGTGTGCTAATTTTTTATATTGAGATTGGATTATATTTTTAAAGAGTTTAATTTTTTGTAACTAATTTTGGTTTAATTCCATAGATTAACTAGTTGGCCATTAAATATTGCTTCAGTGTATAAACCTAACTCTAGTTGTTGTTTTAAGATCATGTAGTTAATTATGATCCATTCATTTGAATTTCCTAAATGAGTTTTTATATGAAAAAAAATTATTCTTTTGTAAAAACTTCTAATTGTTTATTCTTTATAATTATTTCTAATAATTCACAAATCCTATTAAATTCTTGTTCTAGATAATATTTATTCGACATCAAATTTATCACTATATCAGTAAATATATCAGTTTTAAGTTCTTCTAAAAGCAAGCGTATTTTTAATTCTTTTCTTCTTTTAATTGGATTTTTTAAGAAGAATAGAAAGATTCATAAGATCAATAAGGTGTGCAGAAGCAATTGTTATGTTTTAACATTTGTATGTTTCAGCCTTCGATGGCTCTCATACTATTTTTTGTGCCTTTGATGTCTCGGCTTTTTTATTAGAAAATTTTATTTTTTCTATTTAATATTCTAACAAAAGTTCATATATTATTTTATGTTTCTTTGATATCTTAGTTTGTTAATTGTAGTAATTTATTTTGTATTATAGTTCTTATACATCTATAATATTATTTGACTTTTGATTTTAGATTTCTTATTTCTACTTCTAATTTATTTATATTATCTTCCATTCTTAACAAATTATTCTCACTCATTTGTCTTCAGTATGTTATGAACTACTCGGGTCCATCATGTCACCAACTGAGAGTTTATCTTAACATTATATTACATTCTTTCTTCCTATTCTAGATTTGACCTTAACAACTTTAGTTTATATTATATTTTTCTCCGTGACTTTCTAAAGAAAATTTGAGCTCAACAAGGTCATTTAGATCCCTAATAGACCACAACCCTATATAATCACTTCAGAGATGCAAAACACAGTTTTAGTTCGTTTCTTATACTAAGTGAAGCTAGAATAAGTAGAAACAAATAACATGATATTATTATAAATAACAGATAAAAACAGGTTAGTCTTACATACTGAAACATATAAATATAAGAGTCGAGAAGATTTTATTTAGCCGCACTGGCAGATACACATAATTAGATTACAAGAGAGAAAATGAAGAAGAAAAAGAAGACTTGCTTCTTTAGCTTTGTCTCTGTCTCCAGATAATAGAATATTAAATAGGCCATAAATGACATCCTTAGTCATCATGACTGAGAACTTCTTCCAATATTTGCAACATAACTTCAATAAATTATACTGAATGAGCTGGAAAGATTCCTTTCTAATAAGCTTTGTCATAAATTTGATTCCTTTAAGATAAGCTTTGACATAAATTTTTTAATGAGTGGGTCTGATGGAGAATAATTGAGCTGGAAAGAATATTTTCAATAATTGGTCTGGTGAAAATAATTATTTGTTTTACAGCCAGCTTTCATTACTTCTGGCAATACATACATTTATGTTTTTTTCACTTTTTAAAATTTTGATAAAATAATTCTTTAATTTCTTTATTGGTCGCTACAGCATCCTTGCTAAGAATGAAGATCTATTTCTTGTACATTACTTCATGTATGTTGCGTGTCAGCTGCTTACAATGATTGTATATGAATAATTGTACTGAACAATGATAAACCCAGAAGTTTGTTGGATCCAATTTTTTAGCTTCAACCCAAATTTGGTATAAATCATCATCTTAGATCTTTGAGATAATATTTCCACTGGTTTATATTTTGAAGTATAAGGCTTACTACTAACTCCAATCTGTATGAATGAGATAATTTTTTCTCATGGTTCGAGATAAGTTTGATATAATTTCATATAAATATTCTAATGCTTGACAACCATGTCAAATGTTTCCATGGCATCAACAGTTTGATTTGGTAATTCCTTTAAAAGATTTTCATCTTCTAAATAAATCATTTATAATAAGCCGAATTTATATAATTCATAAGTAATTTTGGAAATTTGTATTATCATATATGTATACGACCTGGAATTTTTCGGTCGTATGAAAGTAAATTTGAGAATTAATTCTCTCCTCATAGAAGAATAATTGTTGGCATTCATCGGATAGTTCTGTAATACTCTTTGTAGAGTTAACTAATGTATTTTACAATACCTTAGCAAACGAATGCATCTTTTTTGAAGAAGTTAGTACTTCATTTGTAGTTTCGAGATCTGTAAAATCTAGTAATTCGAAACTTGAAGTGGCGATTTTTATAAATTTGAAATTTGCAAGATCTCGTATTTTTCATAATTCAGATATTAAATGTAATTCATTATCATGGATTTCTCTAGCCAGATAAATTTTTACTTTAAATAATTCCTTTAAAATGTTATTGTCATAAGCAATCTCATATTCTAATTTTCAAATTTATAATTCAAGAATTTCTAAGTAATTGTTCAAGTCTGGATTAGACTTGCTATCGATCTCACTGACTACATCACAAATTTTCATACTTTCATTATCTGCATTTATTTAATACATAATTCACGTGTCAGAATATCAACAAGCGCATTTTTATTTCATTCAATATATTCTATATCAAAAGTGTAAGCAAAAAACAAACTCTTTCATATTATTAATCTTTTGTTAGAAAAAGAGTATTATTTTTCCATTAATAAATGAAATGGGATTCAGTACAGTATGTTACTTGTTGAAACAAAATCCCAACAGCTAGTTAACTAAAAATTAAATTGCAATTTTATTCCCGTGATTCTCGCAGGCCATTTCATTGAGAAAGAATAAAATAAGATTTTCTCAACACAAAGCATATTTTAGAATCCTAATTATATTATGTGATATGACTCTTAGAATACAGCTAATAAATGTATTATGACGTCACATTTTGTTGAGCATCAAGTATTAGTATGAAAACAGTATGCGGATTTTGGTGGGAAGGAGAAGGAATAGCCTAAAAATGGAATGAGTGCAAGGAAATTAATATTAACAAATGTGTTGTTCGAGCAAAATCAAAAGCACAATAGGAATCTGATTATTATGGCTAATTTAAAAAGATATCCACCCTGACATCATTTATTAGATGCCCCAAACAAGTGTTCAATGAATAAATTTTGGCTTTCTTATTTTTTTACCAAAACAAGTCACTTCAACATTAATAAGAAAATAGTTGCTTACGATTTTTGTAAATTTCCTTCTATTCGTAAGCATGGTGCCTTTTGAAAGTAATCATTTATGACTCCCAATAAATCAACAAATAGAAAAAATGCAAAACTTCATGATAGAATATCATTACGGCCTCAAGAGATTCACGAAACATGTTTTTTTTAATGGAGAGAATTCACATTCCATACACATGCCCCCAACAGTGTAAGGATAGGAGAAAAGGAAGTAGAAGAGGGATAAAGGGTGGAGAAAAAAAGGTTGAGAGATGTCAATGGGGTTTGCAACACTTTTGAGGGCATCAATAAAGCAAAATAAGGTGCATCAAAGATAAAAATAAAGATTTCAAACACTTTCATTCATCTCGTCCTACATAAAATGTAGCATAATGTTGTAACCAGCAATGCCAAATTATGATTTGCAAAAGCATCTCCAAAATCAGGATCTAAGTGTCATGAAGTCAACATAAAATTAAAGGCGTGTTTGAGGCAGCTGTTGATTATTTATAATATGGTGATAAGCAGATTATTCCGATAATATGATGATCTGCAAATTATCAGAAAAAGTTGGCGTCTTGTCTAGTGCAGCTTATTCATAATAGCTTATTGATAATTAATATTGTATAAATGATCATCCTGCCCCTGTCTGGTAAAATTGTTTGAAACAGAACTAAAATAAAAATTGAAACATATAATACAGAAACATATAGTGCAGAATCATGAAATCATCACATATCACTTCCAAAACATGACATACACTTCTCACACCCTCGTGAGTATCAGAAAATATAAAAAAAGGATAGAGACAAGTACAACTACAATGAGAAATATTAAAATATTCAATTTCAAACTTTGAGCACTATCAACCTGGGAGAACATTGGATTCTCATCATTGCTTGCAGTGTAACATGTGGGACTGTCGGCTCATCGGAAGAAACCACAATGAGCCGAAACACCTTTGCGACAACCGTAGAACTGTCTGTCACTGCTACAAGGCTGACGTGATGTGAGTAATGGAGTCGGTAGTCCACAGTAACACAAAACAATGTCACTGAAATCCTAGAAGTCATGTTGGTATAACTGCCAAAAAAACAAAAGACCGAATTTTAGGTCTTAAAAAATTAAAAAAAATTGCATATCAAAATGAACTTATAATGTACGAAAAAAAGGAATTGGTGGAACAGCTGTCATAGATAGCATCTGTTATGAACTTCCTCAGAGCAGTCATTTCAGCCACACCCTCAGCATCATGAACTTCAAATTCAGTACAGTCATTCTCATCCTCAGGAACTGAAGGCCTGGCCAAAAATTCAGATGATTCTTCATAGACATTCAGCTCATGTTATCAGCCATACTGAAGTCCGTATCTGAACGTGAAGGATGTCGTCGGATGAAGTTATGAAGTGTCACCACAATATGAACTTGCTTTGGAAATGGATATGAAAGCATATCACGTAGAATGACTCATTTCTTCTTCCAAACCCCAAACGTTTTTTCAATTACCCAGCGTAAAAAGTGACGTTTGTTAAACATTTCTTTCCTACCATGAATGGTGTCACTTGCTCACTCAAAATCAGGAATATGGTATCTAGTGTCTGGATATGGTTTCAGATAACCGCTCTGCATAGGGTACCTACCATCAACTAAATAGTATTTCTCTGTTATAGAAGACATTGTTATTTGCAATAAATACATATAACTGACTTTTATAAATTAAAACATATCTGAAAGCGGATAAGGAAAACCCCGCGATCTATTCCTAGTTGCATAAGAGAAAATTTGACTATCATGTGCACTCCCTTTCAAGCCCGCCATGACATATGTGAAACACATGATGAAGTCACATACCGCCATGACATTTTGAGTGGTTGAACCACTTTGACCAATGTAAGTCACTGTGTCCTGGTTGGGTAGTCGGGTATCAACGTGGGTACCATCAATTGCACATATGCAGTTTGTTTTACTGTGTTAGAAAATATTTATATTTTGGTATTTACGTAAAGAAAACAATAATTACCTTAAAGTAAGGCATGTAACGGGGATCGGTTGCGATTTGTACTGAAGTATTAGCAAATGATAGATCATCCAGCTTAATGATTTTAGCAGCTTAGCTAACAAGTGTATGTATGCCTTTGGAGAAATAACGATTTGTTGTCTTTGATGAATGTTGAAATCTCTTCATATCACCTCTAATTGATTCATTCTGTGACAGACTATACAGTGTTATAGCTCATCATTCATCTGGAGCATCAATTGTCTGTTTAATGGGATCTCAGCCTAACCCGATGGATCCATGTTTCAGCTCCTTCCAAATTTTACATTCCTTCTTCAATTGATCTCATTTATTTTTGAACTTCATCCTGTTATAATCACTTCCAGTCAATTTTTTAAACATTTTAGCTATACTCTGCCAACAATCCTTGTTGAGGTTGTTGGCTGGCCTATTCCCGATCTCAATCTCGGTGATACAGAGGTTGCAGAAAATATTTGTAACTTATCCCAGATCGTTGACGGAACACCTTCAATTGTCTTAGTCATGGTGGGATTATATGAAGAATTGCATATGCACAAAGAAATTCATATTGTAACTCAACATGCATAAGAAAATTATTGAAGAAATAATTGCACATGGACAAAGCTAATTATGTGTATTTTACAACCTAACTCCTGCTTGTCATAAACAAATAAATCATACAAAAGAAACTTTCTTCCAACTGCCAGAAAGCATCACACATTTCGAACTACAACAAAGATTTCGATAAAGCATCACTTCAATTCCAGAAAACTTCACACAAAGATTTCGAGAAAGAATCACTAAAATTCCAGAAAGCATCACAAAAAACAGTGCAGTCTAATGAATCTACTGCCATACAATTCCATAAGGAATATCCAAACAATTCCGTAAGCAGTGAACGTAAGCAATATCCATTGCAGCTAATTCCATACAATTCTGTAAGGAATATCAATGAACCAAACAATTCCATACAATTCCATAATGAACAGAGATAACATTATTCAGACAAAATATAAGAAAACGAAAGAATTATGTGGTTCGGTCAATGACCTACATCCGCAGAAGGAAAACAAACAAGTTTTATTGAGCAATTCATCCCATTAAACTGCTGCAGCAAATATGCGGCATTTGTAACTAATGAAACCTCATCAAAATGTGAATGAAATATAATTCTTCCCATCATACCGCAGCAAAATAGCACTATAATTCCTCCCATTAAACTGCTGCAGCAAATATGGGGCATTTCCAGCTAATGAAACCTCATCAAAATGTGAATGAAATAAAATTCTTCCCATTAAACGGGCAACAAAATAGCACTATAATTCTTCCCATTAAACCGCAGCAACCTCATCAAAATGTGAATGAAATACTGATATAAAACTGCTAATGAAACAAATCTTTACTGTTAATGAAACATTCAGCAGCTACTATTGCTGCAGCTAATAAAACATTCAGCAGCTAATACTGCTGCAGCTAATACACGTCACCATAAAACTGCTGCAGCCAATACAGTTAACGCAGCAGCTAATGAAACAGCATTAACATATATATCAATGAAACTGTAATAGCCAATGGAACAGCAGCAGTGAATGGAAATGCCGCAAGTAATACAGCAATTGTAATAGCCAAAAATTTGGTTTTATTAACCCATTACACAGCAGCTAATTGCATATCACAGCACCTAAACATATAGATAACAAAAGACATACAGAACACTTCGAAAACATCAGTAATGGGTTTGAAGATCCCATTTCGCCTTTACAGAACAACAAACTAACTTCAAGTCATTCCAAAAATTTTGCAAACTGATAAGCAACTTCAAATCGATCTCCAACAACATATATATAACAAAAGACACTGGAATTTTTCTCGAACTCAACCAGATCTTTGTAGCAAATCAATCCCTGTAGCAATTTTTCTCTATTTGCAAAAATCCGAGAAAATCAGGGAGGTCGAGAAGGAAACAGTGATGCGAAGGGTGAAATTTTTCTCTATTTGCAAACATTTTTCTCTATTTGCAATTTGTTGCAATTTTTCTCTATTTCCGAAAATCTATTGAATATATCTTCTCAGAGAAATGCAAAAATGTGAAAATGAGAAAATCACTCTCGATCTGTCTCTCTTCTCTATTTCTTCACAACACAAGAAAGCTACCTCATTTGAGGCGAGAAGGAGCAAAAGGAAGATCAGGGAGGGCGAGAGTGCGAACTTTCGTTACCTCAGTGTCGATCTCCGTGAGATAAGTTGTAGAAGAACGAAGAAAGAACGGGAGGGCCTGAGATCGGGAGGGCGTGCGAAGAGCACAGGAGGAAACTCTTTCCCTAACGTGGTAATCAAACGTGGGACGCAGGCCTCCTCCCGCTTCGCGCCTCCTTAAGACATTTGGGATCGGTGTTTCAGAGCGGCAGCAAAACGCATCCCCAATGCTCTTTTCAAACACTACGGCGGCGTTTTGAAAACGACGCCGCAAGTCAATAAGTTGCCCCAAACGGACCCTAAAACAAAACACCAAAAATGCCATAATTTATGTGGTTTGGCCTCAACCAATCCTACATCTACAAGAAGAGAGGATCAAATCCATAAAAAATACACAAACCAAAATTACGGAGTACAAAACAAGAGCACTTGTCAACCCTTCTAGAAACCCAAGTACACTCTTAGAAACAAAGAAAGACCCACAATTAATCTTAAATACAAGATTCCTGACAAAAAACATGATCATTATAAACACCAAAAAAGTCTCCAAATCCTCCAATGAAGCCTTAAGATGGCATGTTAATGACAAACAAGAGATCACACACAAACCCTAACGTCGAGTAAGAATTTTGTGTAAGCCAAGATATCAATGTAAATAGTAGTCAAGCATAGTTCCAGAGGATTTTCCAATTCCTGCAAGCAAAATTAGGTTGCATGGGTAAGGTAAGGCATACTTCTGAAAACCACATATTTCTATATGCATTCTATATGATCTCCATAAAAACTAGGAAATATGTTTAGAGAAACTCAATAATTGAGTCAAATTTAACAATTCTCCCCTTGATTCAAGTATATTATTGCAAACTTCAATCTCCCTGCCTACTCTTTTTCCAAGCACGCATTGTAAAATCTAAAATCTGCAAAGAGCTCAGCACCTCACTGTGAGTCCCGCAAAAAAATGCTGAAGCACATTTGTTGCCCAAAAAATAATTGATTCATCAAAACTAGAAAGGCGTATCACAAAATTTTGTGCCTCAATGATACAATGAAGCACAGGGGAAAATAATGCAACTAAATCTTGATTTGTTAAACTTCTAAATTCATCCCATCATAGCATGCCTAAATATGTTTTGAAACTTTTCCTGCAACTAGAAAACCAAATCCTATCAGCTACACCAAGATTTGGTGCAAAAACCATCCAATTGCATACACAAAAACTTTGAGAACATATAATCAGATCACCGAAAGAATCTTGGTCCTCCAAAATAAAATCTTATTTGTTCCCATACAACACCTAAAAGATAAAAGCATTATCCAACATCTCTGGATTACCTAGCATTAGGTGAAATGCATTTAACGTTATAACTTCACATACTATCACATCAATAAAATCTCTAGTAAAAAAAAACTTACGGTGCATTATCTAGTGACTTGACAAATATTACTCGAAACCAGCTTAAGAATAATGTCTTGAATACTGAGAAGTCATTAATCCTAATCTCTCCACATAAGTTGCATAGGTGGCTTAAGGGAATATTTCTTCCCTAGCTTTCATGGGTATGAACATGAAACATCAAAGAAAATGCAAGATCCACCTTTGACAATCCTACCTGATATAGTTAAGATATCAGGTCATTTCTTTTAATAAAAATTACTTGTGTAGAAAAATAGGTTTGGGGAGGAATAATTCCCTCGATTCTTTCATTCAAGTGTAGGGTACATATATATAGGGAAAACAATCTCTCTTAATTTCCAAACGTACAAAAAATGTCTAACATAAATTAGGAAAGAAACCAATTCTAAAATAAAAATTAAATAAAATAGAATAGAAAGGGCATAAACTAATAAAGGGTTTCCTAATTTGTCCCAATTAAATCCTCCATAACATCTTCTAAGATTTTCACTCCCACTCAAGCTAGGTCATGTATATTGTAGAGACCAAGTTTGGTAGTGAATTCTAAGAAGGTGCTTAAGAAAGAGCTTTGGTAAGTACAACAACAACATGTTGGTGTATCGACATGTAGCTTAGCTATATAATTCCCCCATTAACCTTTTCAGTGATGAAGTGTTTACCAACTTCAATATCTTTTTCCTGTCATGATGTATAGGATTTTTGATAATATTGATAGCTGCATGAGTGTCACAGAACATTTGTATAGGCATATAGGAGGTACATCCAAGTTTTTTTAATAATTTTTTAATCAAGATCCCTTCACAAATTCCCAGGACGAGTGTTCTATATCATGATTTTGCACTTCTTCTAGAAAAACAGTTTGCTTATTACCTCTCCATATCACCATGTTTTCCCATACATAGAAGCAGTAACATATTGTAAACCTTCTATCAGTGAGTTCCTCACCCCAACAAGCATTGGTATAGGCTTCCACTTCTCTGTTACTAGTTTTCTCAAGATTAATTCACAACCGCAGAATTATGTACATCTCCAGATACTCTTTCATCTAGGATATTCATGTGTTGGCTCACAATATCGACAGAATAAGCAATATTTAGCCTCGTATGTGACAGGTAGATGGTTATTCCTACCAATCTTTGATATCTTCCCTTAACCACAAAGACACTTTATTCTCCCTTCTTTGATTTGTAGTTGAGATCCATTGGAGTATCAACAAGCATACATCCAGTTATCCTTATTTCTTTTAGTAGATCTAGGATGCATTTTTTCTGAGATATAATGATGCCTTTCTTAGACTTTACCACCTCCATACTAAGAAATATCTCACGATTCCTAGATCCTTGATTTCAAACTTTGCGGGAATAAACTAATCATAGGAATATCACCATAGAAATAGCCACAAAAAAGCAACATAGAAATATGATGAGCCTTGAAATTCAACTACATAAAGTTTCAAGAGTGATTGACCAAAACCATCTTACCCTATATAGGGGTGAGGTATCTACATTAAGAACCTGTAGGCTCCATGTTATGATAAGAACGAAGCAACATTACAAGATTCACCCTTTTCAGCATTTAGAAATCACGACAAACTTCATAGTAGTTGTTAAAAATCTAACGAGAGAACAATGTTAATAATCTTCTATCATTGCCCAAATGTGTTTTAAGAGGTTTGTAAGTCTACTAAATAGCTCGAGAAAACTTCGTAAAATCAGCTATTCACTTGATCATAATTTGAAAAAAAATGCATGATAACAATAGTGCTAGTGATCAGCCCCATCATCCATAATATTTATCTCTCCTGTTTTCAAAAGCTAAAAACAACGCACATTTTCAAATGCCAATGTAAATTACTCATTTAAGTTACTAATAATGATAACAAGGTTAAGCATGTATTGTTGCAGCAACCATCCATCAAAAAAAAAAATTTAAAGCAAAATATGACGATTGACAAATGAGATTGCATTCTGACCAAATTTTAGAGGTAGCGAGGAGTAAGTTAATCCTAGAAAAAATAAGGAAGTATAATTTAACCAATTCAAATAAGATGATCTTTTTTGCACCACAATAAATAAAAATAGCCTAAAACAGCCCAAAAATTAATAACAAAAACATATTTCTAGTAATAAAAGTCCGATAATGGATAATATTCCAATAACGGCATAAAGCAATTTATCTAAGTTGAATTAAAATTTCAAGAACTAAATGTTTAACTTACCAGATGGTCCATATCTCTAATCAAACTCGGTTGTCAACTCTCATCCTTCTTTACCTCATCAGAATCTGACTCACTAGCATTATAACCTAAAAAGCAGAGAACAATTATCATAAAAAATGCTCACTAGATAATACTCACCAAATTCAAAGTAACGATATTGTAGAAAATTTCTTCACACATGCTCTTCACTCAATACTTAAATAGTTTAGGCAATTAAAAATCTACTTTCTAATAGTCCAACCTGGATGTTTCCCGCTGACCTTCCAAACTGAAGACCTGTACCTTGAAGCTTTAGTAAGCCATACCTTTGCCTAAAAGAAATGAATTTCCAAAGTTACAAAAAATAGTCCCAAAAAAAGTGTGAATATAATTAGGCATGAATAACAAAATTCCAAAATTACAAAAAAAAAGTCCCAAAAAAAGTGTGAATAAAATTAGGCATGAATCACAAAATAACAAAATTTAAAAAAAATTAAAAAGGAAAATTCAAATTATACAGTTTACTATAGCACAACACTATATCATTTCAATTTCACAAAAAACTAAATGTGAACATATACAAACTGCAAAAGGTTACCTTTCATGATATGAGAATTCAAAATATCGACAACTAGGAAAGAGTGTTTTCTGAAGCACACCACATTCGAAGGGTTGCTCTTAACAATCTGACTCCTTAACTTATCACGTGTCAACCAAGCAGATACATTTAGACAAGTTAAAAATAAATCAACACACAGAGGTCACACCAATGTCCTGGATGTAAAAGTTTATCCTTTCAAACAATCAAGACCAGCTTCAAGAGACCACTAAAGCAAAAATACAGACTCAATAACACATTCTAAAGTCATAGAACTTCAGGTCCGATTAGGTTGATTCACCAAGGTGCCAAATGCTGGAAATTTAAATTTGTCTACACATACATAACAACATAATGATATAATTTCTTTAAAACAAGTTATATGATCTAAAATTATAAGACGTAAGACAATCTAGCCTATACGGAAGTGCATAAAGCAGGCAAAATCATAAATTTTACAACATCATTATCAGTCAGTGCAACAGCAGTTAGTGATCTTTTATATTACCACATCATCAAAAAGTGTTACATCAAATTTATCTGAAAATAAACCCCAAAACAACTGCTTTACATAAAATACTCAATTGAAAAGATAGATATACAGAAAGGAAAGGGTGAAAGTTCCATAAACGAATACAATCAAAGAATGCATAGCATGATGATATGGTAAACGTTGGCTGACGTGAGATCAAAAGTATATCAATTGCAATTATTTATTGTTGTCATTTCTTTTGCGGTAACATTTTCTTGAGCCTACAGTCTGAATGTGAAAGACAAAGCATGATGTTAGTTTAGAAGTCAGTTCTAAAACTCAAGTCAAAACTAATGAAATAATTAATTTAAAAAGTTCAATCCCGAATAGTTGGCATAAGTCTTATGAAGATAATGATTAACTATAATGCATTGCATAGTATTATGTTTCCCACTAACAGGATGAAAGCTTTAGAGGCAGTTAACAATAAAAACAGTGCAGAGTACTTTCTAAGTCACAGAGTACTCAATGATTCAATTGATCCGAAGCCACAATATCAGCTTCCAATATAAAACAGCCAAAAATTCAATTGCTGCTCATCATTGGAGTACTGGGGAATAGGTTAACGAACAAACTCCAAACAAATGGCTTAACTGCATAAAAGCTCGCCGCCATTGCATGTTACAAAACCCTAGCTTTCAAACTCCACCAACACCAACCAAAAGAGAAACAAAAACTGAACACACCTTTTGCTCATTCCGAGGAACGCCATAGCCGCTATTGTACATCTGACCAACAAGAACCTGCATCGCGACCTCGCCAGCCTTGGCCTCCGCAAGGGCATCCCTGAACCAACGACGCATACAATCCGCCACCACGTCAGAAAGTGGCAGGCGTTCTTCCCGCCGCCTCACTGTCCCTGGAGGACCTTCCATAAACGGTCTCGCACAGGCAGCGTCGCCGGGGATTGGCGCAGCGGCCTCCTCCCGAGAAGAAGCCAGCGATTTTAGCGTGGGCTTTACCAGGGCAAACCTCGCTGCCTTTTCTCTCTCCGATGCAACGCGGGCAAACTTGCGAAGACTGGTAAGAGATGGAGACCGTGTTCCCATAAAAGGGAGAAGAGGCGGAGGGAAAGAGAGAATGGAGACCGAAGAATCCAACTTTCTTCAGCGGTGCACGAGTCCTCGCTCCGCAAAAGAGTCGCTTTCGGTGGGTGGTAGCAATACCGCGGGAGAAGGAGCAGCTTTTGCGGGAGACTTGGCGCCGAAGGAAATGGACATTCCGCTCTGATTTTGCGGTGAGCAATGGGTTCCCCCAGACCGAGAAAAGATGGCCGTCCGATTGATACGCTGAGAATCGAATGAAGGTGATGCCAGTAGAAAGTTAATTAATTAATTTATATGAATACAATCAATATTTATATTTATATTAGTACTAAAAAAAATACATAAGATTGTGTTAAATGCTCATTCAATGACTTGATGTTTTAAAAAAATGTTTTGAGAAGATGATATTTTTAAATATATTTGGTGGCCGTTAATTTCAAATTTAACAGATTTATTCAATTTTTAAAAATAATTATATTTTAACTCAAA